>JAPXFY010001272.1:0-12500 GCA_030674185.1 Monoplex corrugatus | reverse complement strand
ATTAGGAAATAGTCGAGTCGGCTTTGTTTAAGTGGTGTCGGTTTTCTCCACGTATACCGCCTACATTCAGGATTGTTCTCTCCAGGTATCTGTCAGATTAAGTTTTCCTGTCAAGTTTTCGAGTGCTTCTTTGGCTTTGGGGTTGTTAACGCGCACATAGTTATAACAGTCCATGTCTGGATCCACAGCAATGCTCCAGTCACCTACAGCGATGATATTGTTATTTTTGTAACTTTTAATTACATCTTTTAATGTATTATAAAACATCGGGTCGTCTTTATTGGGACCATAAACATTCACTAAGAGTAAATCCTTTTCCATCGACGAGAATGACAGAATGATATAGCTGCAAGTTTGGTCTCGTTTAACGTTTGTTAATTTAAATTCAAAATTGTTCGAAAATAAAACAGCAACTCCTCTAGAATTAGACTGGCATTCTGAAGTTACATATTCCTCTAATCTCTTGTTAAAATGTGTGTCTTGGAGACAGTAGGCCTATATCGAATATTTTTTCTGTTTCAGATAATGGAAGACATCTCTTCGTTTTCGCATATCCCCCAAACCTTGACAATTTAAAGAGGCAATTGTGATGCTACCCATTATTGATAGTTTTCATTATTTCAAGAAAGTTATTCCAAGTGATTCCAGCACAGTTGTTTCTAGTACAAAAAGTACAAACCTTTGTCCATACAGTATTATATACAATGGATTGTTTAGTGACATGTACGTTTCTTAAATATATCTCATGGTCTGAAAAGATTAGGACAAACATGTATAACAATTACAAATTATACACAGATACAGTAGACAACTATGATTATATTTATATGAATATAAAGTTTTCTCAAAAGTTGAAATTGTGGAGTTAGATATGACAGCTGTTCCAACGATAAAGCGTAAAAAGATCGATTGTGAATCAATAATTCAAAGCATAATTGAGCATATATAGACGTGCACAGACGTCAGTTCTCCTTTCAAAAAGGATTGGCTTCAATCTTCGCAAATTCTCATGCAAGCAGTCAGATCCCAACATTCATACATAGGCATGTACATACATGTCTCTAGACACGTATGCGCGTGCTGATGTCAATAAATCCATTTGCACACACATATGTTTACGAAACACACGAACACTCGATCTCCACACACACACACACACACACACACACACACACACACACACACACACACACACACACACACACACACACACACACACACACACACACACACACACACACACACACACACACACACACTGATTCAGCACAAAAGGAACATATATACTCATCTGTGTTCACACAACAACATACATATACCTGTGTAAGCGAACATGTGAAAAAACAAGCACGTATACTGTGCCAAGTCTTAACGCTTGGATACAAATATATGAAAAAATGCACGTTAAGCATCATACACAAACACCTAGATATCAAGTCAACGAAATGTGCTCATGCATGCGCGATCATGAATATGCTGTATGCTATGCACCTTTCCCACGCAAAAAACATATTCATACGGTGCGGGCACGTCAGTTGCCGTGCCCACACTACCGCGCACAAGGTTGCACAAACATAAGTCACCAGTGCGTATCCTTGGTCAATTATCTGCACTTAACCAAGACCAACAAGGAAGAATAGTGACCAAACATCAAGCCAGCCAGCCCTAAACAACATAGTCTCAGCATAGTCTCAACATAGTCTAAATAATGAACATTTCCACAAAGAGAGAAATGACCCCAGCCTTCCTGCAAACTTCATTACCTAACGGTAAATGAAGGATAAGGTTGTGCCGGTACAGGTCTGGACCTGGGGTCTCTACAATTACCGGATGACCTTGTCCAGATGGGCTGGTTGGGTTCCCCCTCCCCTCTCCCCCCCCTCTCCTCCCCCCCCCCTTTTTTTTTTTTTTTTCCTGTTGCAACACGCTGCCCCGGAGCTGAACTCAGGGGTTAAGCGGTTGGGGTTTTGAGGCCACCTTCGATCCCCTCAATCCTTTTGTTGTCCCAGACAGACCAATTTTTGTGTTTTATCCTACGTCTGTGCGCACACAGGTCAACAATAGTCAATGATGATGATGGCTGACCTTCCAGATTGAAGATTGAAGACTGTCAGACCATATGCATGAAATCAAGAAATCAGTATGACATCACATGCATATTCATTACATAGGACAAAAATTCCCCATCAATCCATTTTTCAATCACAAAGCACGACAATGACAGTTCATTGCAAGAATAAACATCATGAGTACGAATGAAGACCGAATGCAAGTTCCTCTCTCACTACACACACACACACACACACACACACACACACACACACACACACACACACACACACACACACACACACACACACACACACACTCACACACACATACATACACATGCACGCGCGCACACACATATACATATTGTCACACACTCATACACACTTAAATATACAATTACACATACACACATGCATATATGCACGTGCAACCACAATTGTCTGCACGCACACATTTTCGGTTTTGCGATTTTTTTTTTTAGATAAAAACACTTGCTCTTTCAACCGGCGGTGCGCGATGCGCTGCACACCCACACCCACAAACCCGCTCTTGCCTATATGCGTTCACTCTCACATGCGCTTACACACAAACATATTTGAAAATATATATCGATTTGTATGCGATGTACACATGCGTACACTCACACACACAAACACACACACACACACACACACACACACACACACACACACACACACACACACACACACACACACACACACGCACGCACGCACATACACACAATAAACAATACACATACTTACACACACACACACACACACTCACATAACACTCAAAAGCACACCTATATTCATGCACACACAACCTACATCACACTCCCAACACACATTAAACACACATACATACAGGCATACACGCACACATGCATCTGCACTCACATACGCACGAGCGTGCGTGCAGAGGATCTTCGTACTACACAGGGTTTTTTGTTTCTTTCTTTCTTTGTGTGTTGTGTGTGTGGGGGGGGGGGGGGTCTTATTCCATGTCACTGACGGTGTTTGAGTTCATGGCTCTTTTAAAGGCCTCATCGATGTTCATATGTATATTCAATTTTATTGTCACTCCATTTTTCAATTTTGCAAACACTCTGCCGCTGACTGTCCATGATGCAAGTATGGCAGAATGTTTATATGCCGCAGTGGACAGTTTATAGTTAGCGGCTGTCAGGTCTTCGCTGATTACGGTACCTTTGTTTTTCTGGGATTTTTTTTTTTGTTTGTTTGGGTTTTTTTTGGCAAAAAATTTATCCATTATTTTTCTGTCAAACAATCTGACCAGAATGGGCCTTGCCTTTTGCCCGTTTCGTGGGCCTGTTCTGTGTGCCACTTCTATGTCTGTCAGGGAGGTGGCAACGCCAAGATTGGGATTAAGCACACGACACATTTTTTACACAGTCACTCAACTCCTCTCCTTCTGCTTCAGGAACCCGGAACACTCTTATGTTCCATCTTCGGTAATATTGTTGTAGGTCGTTAACGTCTCTTTCGTTTCGTTTCATTTTACGGCCATGCTCTCTTAAGACATTTAACAGTTCTTCGTTTTGTTGTGAGGCGTGAGTGTGATTGTATGCATAGCCAAAACATTTTCCACGTGTCTGAGCACTGGGCTAAAATAAAATCTTGTTCTTGTTCTTGTTCTTGTTCTTCTCTTGTTTAACCTTGTCCTCTTAGTCTACATACTCATTTTATTGCATTTAACTCATTTTGATTTTAATGTGCATATCGCGTTGCATCTTTAATCACATTTTTTCTATACCTACCGAAGTTGTTTTTCAATGAGTATTGCCCTTTTTGTCCATTGTTAAAAGTCCTGACCAAGGCATCTGACTCTTATGATGTGCTTTTTTAACCGTACATATTTAGATTTAGTCATTTTCTTTGATATTGTTTCGACAAAGAGGGAGGGGGAGAGAGATGAGGGGAGGAAGAGGGTGAGAGAGGGGTGAAAGAGAGAGTGAGAGAGAGTAAGAGTATGTGTGTACATTTGTTTATGCGCTCTTGTGCCTCTATGTATTTTAATGCGAATGCCAAAACAATTTCCCATTGTGATGCTTTGGGCTAAATAAAATTCTTGTATCTTGTATCTTCGTTTTGTTGGGGGTTTTTTCTTCTTTTTTTTTTTTCTTTTTTTTTTTTTCTTTTTTTTTTTTTCTTTTTTTTTTTTTTTTTTAGCAATGCGGATAGTTCAGCGTCCTTTTTGTCAACTTTAGCTTCTAGATCAAATACATGCCCCTCTAGAACACATATTTGTTTTTTTGATAGAATCAGTGAACTTTTTAAAGTCTTCTTTAATTTCCAACACTTCCTTTGAAGTAGATAGACAATCCAAGCGTTGATGAATTTTTAATAGAGCTTCCTGAAAGTTCTCCATGGTAGAAGTCTCTTAAGAAGTCGTATTTAAACGTTTCTTAGCCTGTTTGTCAGTAGCTATCACACTGGTATCACTATCCGATTTTCAGGAACTAATAATAATAATAATAATTAATAATAATAATTACAATATTTATATAACGCAAAATCTAAGCGCTGAAACAGTCACACACACACGCACGCACACACACACACACACACACACACACACACACACACACACACACACACACACACACACACACACGCATGGCTATAAATGGGGAGAAAGAATAAAAGCAATGGAAAATTATAGAGAGCATATTATATACAATTATATATTACAGTGTGATTCCCTTCCGAGTGGAGACAGGCTGCAGAGGGGGTTGAGTGAGGTCAGGATTTTATGCAGAGGAGAAAAGGTGAGTTTTGAGAGCGGACTTGAAGGAGACAAAAGTAGGTTGCTGACAGACTGAGAGAGGAAGTTTGTTCCAGGAGAGTGGACCAGAAACAGAGAAGGCTCGTGGACCATAGGTATTGAGCTTTGTGCGTGGAAAGCGAAAAGTCAGAGGCTCGGAGGCAGAGCGGAGGGTACGTGAGGGAACATAGATCTCAAGTAGGGTTGACAGGTAATCGGGGGCTGCGTTATTGAGGCTTTTGTAGCACATGGTGTCTAGTTTGTACTGTATGCGCTTTGATACAGGGAGCCAGTGAAGTTGTGCCAGGAGAGGAGATATGTGGTCAGCTTTTTTTCTTTTTGAGTACAAGGCGTGCAGCATTGTTTTGAATGCGCTGTTGGATGTGAATGGTGGAGGCAGGAAGACCAGACAGGAGTGAATTGCAATAGTCAATGCCAGACATTAGCGCTCAAAACTTACCATTACCACTGACGAACACAAACAATCACAGTTGATACAGTCAGAATGATAACACAGCATAACACAACATAATCTCACTGTAGTGCAGGTAACTGACGCACATTAAAATGACTGGCCGTCACTTTTGAGTTGACACCGCTGACTTAACGTCGTAACTACATTTTACGTGACGAAAAACTTTTCACGCTTCATCTCTTTGCTCGAAGTATTAAAACATAATGAAAATTTATACTAATCAGTTTGTTCGGCTGTCACGGAGCCAGACGACAATTTTTACAGTTAATGCACTTAATACATTTGAGAAAAAAAAACACTTATTTAATCTCTTAATTGTACAGGCGTCTGAAATATACGTCTTGACTCCAGGTGAGCTCTACTCAGACCGCCATTACAGTAATGTTATTGTTATTGTCGAATGAACTTTCCGAAAATAGAGAAAATCTCTGCTAAACAAAATCCCTAAATCTTCAAGTACGTACGTGTTTTAGTGTATCTGTGCTTGTGTGTGTGTGTGAGAGAGAGAGAGAGAGACGGGGGAGGAAGAGACAGAGACAGAGAGACCAAGAGTGAGAGAGAGACTAAATAAAAATAATTTATCTTTACTGTTGTCATTTCCGAACACGTGTTTTAACTGCGTTTGAAATTTGAGTGGGAATACAATAGAATAGAATAGAATAGAATAGAACACAACAGAACACAACAGCACAGCACAGCACAGCACAGCACACAACACAACACAACAACAAAACAACATAACATAACATAATTATATTATATATATTATATTATACTATATTATATTATATCAAGTTATTTTATGCAAGTGATTTTATGCAGAGGAGAAAAGGTGAGTTTTGAGAGCGGACTTGAAGGACTTGATAGAACTCACTGTGCCATACGAAAGCAGAATGGAAGAAGCACATATCTACAAGACCGAAAAATACGCCGGTCTTGCCAGCACCCTGAAGAAAGCAGGTCTGCGGGTCAAAATCTTCGCCATAGAGGTCGGGGCAAGAGGGTTTGTGGGCACCTCCGCTTATGATCTCATGAAACAACTCGCCATTTCTGGGAAGAAGAGGACTAGAGCCCTTAAAGCGATGGCAGAGGCAGCAGAAAGGAGCTCAAGCTGGATCTGGGCAAGGAGGAACGAAAAAAGTGAACTTCATAAGGATTAAATTCCCTACAGATGATGTGTGCCCCGTTAGCACATTGGTAAAACCGCGTACCGCAGTTCTGAAGCGCAGAATCGCCCAGGTTCGATCCCCGGCGTGGGAAAAAAAAAAAAAAAAATAGACAACAGCAGAAGGGCATCCAGGAGTCATGACCTGGATGTGGCCCGGCCCCCCGAGAGTGTAAGGAATTCAGGGCCGAAACACTTGTCTAAAGGGGGTTACTTCTCTGAAGACCTTCTGTTGTCTAGCTCTCCCTAGAGTTTCTTTCTACCTGCACATGGTCAGTCCATTGACTTCCGGGAATAGTTCGGAGGACATTCGGGAAAGACCGAAGGACACTGGGAAAGACTAGATCTGCGGGCTTTGTGGGTTGGCTTCCCACCTTGCCTTTGATAACATGCCACGAGTTTTTCAAATGAAAGATGCTCCCAGGATTCACCGAAAGGGGGAGAGAATGATGAATCCATCGGCACTGACTCCATCACGACTGGAAACGCACAACGGACCATGATTAATGACCAGTTGGAATTTCCGTGTGCGTGTGGAAGGAGATTCACCACCAAACGCGGCATGAAGATCCACAGGACAAAAATGGGCTGTTTGAAGACACATACGAACCAGCAGCAGCGCACTGCGATAGCAGGTGAGACGTTGGATGACCAAGGCCAGGAATTAAACCATAGTGCCAAGGACATCCACGCTGACGGTTCTGATGCGGATTTTGCACAAGCTCTTAACGCCAAACGTGGAAAACTCAATTTGCCGCCTGCCGGTGCAAAAGAACAATGGGAGAAATTAGATGAGGAACTTGTCCTTAAGCTGAATGCGCTAATAGGGAACAGTACGCTGGAACACAAACTTGACACATACGGAGACATCATATACTCTATCTGCAGGGACACTTATGGAGTGAAGCAGCCAAAGACAAAAACGCCTCCCCAGAAATCCAGAAGACAGCAACAGATGGAGAGCATCCGGAGGGAGAAAAGGAAGCTTAAAAAGCGAATGAAAACTGCCTCAGAATTCGAGAAGCAAGGGCTCCTGGAACTCTGGAAAGATCTGAAGGCCAAACACAATGCTCTCAGCAAAGTGGAATCAGCAAGGCGAAGAAAGAGCAAAAAGAAGAAGACTCAAGATCGTTTCTTCAAAGATCCCTTTGACTTTTCAAGAAAGCTGTTTGAACAACCCAAATCAGGGACTCTCACAGTGGGCAAGGAAACCCTAGAGCAGCATCTCAGGGAAACATATTCCGATTCTCAGCGCGAGGCGCCACTTGAAATCCAGAATCTGGTTTGGCCTGCAGCGCCAGAAGGAAAATTCAATAACAAACCACCAACACTGGATGAAGTGAAGAACGTAGTAAAAAAAGCCAGAGCCAAGTCAGCACCTGGACCAAACGGAATACCATACCTGCTCTACAAGAAATGCCCAAAAGTGCTCGAGTGGCTCCACAAGATGATTCGATCAGCATGGAGGAACCAGAAGATCAGCGACCAATGGATGAGAGCTGAAGGAGTGTACATTCCGAAGGAGCAGAACTCCAGCAGCATCAATCAGTTCAGGCCAATATCACTTCTGAACGTCGAGGGGAAAATCTTCTTCTCTGTTATGGCAGCAAGATTGACAAAATACCTGACTGAAAACAAGTATCTGGATATGTCAGTCCAAAAGGGAGGCATACCAGGAATGCCTGGATGCTTGGAACATGCCACGTTGATTTGGGATGCCATCCAAAAAGCAAGAACAGAGAAGAGAGACATTGACGTAGTTTGGCTTGATCAGGCGAATGCATATGGATCAGTTCCACACGATATGATCCAGCTGGCTCTTGAAATGTATCACATCCCAGAAAACATCCGAACAATGCTGAGGAAGTATTTCCAAGGGTTCTCAATGCGGTTCTCTACCAAAGAATACACCACGGACTGGATAGACCTAGAGGTGGGCATTGCAATGGGCTGTGCAATCTCTCCCATACTGTTCGTGTTGGCAATGGAAGTCATCTTGAAAGCTGCAATGAAGAGTTCAGGTCCAGTGAATCTGGGAGATGGATACCAGATGCCTCCTCTGAAAGCTTTCATGGATGACACAACAGTCTTGTCCACGGATGAGGAAGAGACACACCAAATCTTAAAGCAGCTGGATGAGCTGGTGGCCTCTTCAAGAATGAGGTTCAAACCTAAGAAATCCCGAAGTCTCTCACTGCGAAAAGGAAAAGTGGCAGATTCAGTCAAATTCATGGTAGCCAACCAAGCCATCCCCACTGTCACAGAAGAGCCAGTAAAAAGTCTCGGAAGATGGTATGATGACTCCCTGAAAGACACACAAAGGGGATGTGAAACCAAGCAAACAGCAGAAGAAGGCCTGAAGAAAATAGATAACTGCGGACTGCCAGGCAAATACAAAGTCTGGTGTCTACAGTTCATGCTGATACCAAAGCTGCTGTGGCCACTGCTAATCTATGACATTTGCACCAGCACAGTCGAAGCAATGGAAGCCAAAATCAACAAATACACAAGAAAATGGCTCGGTGTCCCACCTGGTCTCACTGATGTTGCATTCTACTGTCGTCAAGCAATGCTGAAGCTACCTCTCAAATCCATAGTGGAGGAATACAAAGTTGGAAAAGCAAGACTGTTGAGCATGCTGGAGGAATCGGAAGACAATATCGTGAGATCAGTTCATCCAAAGCTGAGAACTGGCAGAAAGTGGAAAGTCCAAGAGGCTGTAAACAATGCCAAGAGAAACCTCAGCATCAAAGAAATAATTGGACACACGCAAACCAACAGACAGGGACTGGGAGCAACAAAAATGCAGTGGTGGTCCAAAGGAAAAAAGAGACATGATCATACAGGAGTTGAAGGAAGAAGAAGATGTCAAAAGAGTGCAGAAGGCAGTCCAGCAAGGTCAACAGGGGCAATGGACAACATGGGACAGTGCACTCCAAAGAAGTCTCAGCTGGAACGATATGTGGCACATGGCTCCTCTAAGGATAAGCTTCCTCCTCAGATCTGTATATGACCTGCTCCCCTCGAATGCAAACTTAGTGAAATGGGGGAAAGCAGACGACCCAGCATGTCCGCTCTGTCAGAAGAAACAAACAGTGGAACATGTCCTAAGCTCTTGCAAAGTAGCGCTAGCCCAAGGAAGGTATACATGGAGGCACAACCAAGTTCTGAAAGTGATCACAGATGTGGTTAGCGAAAAAACCATGACCCCAAACGCACCAATTGCTATGACAACGTTCTACAAAGCAGGAGGGAAACAGGTCTGGCCCGAAAGTGCTATGACAACCAGCACATTGCCAAAGGGTCTTCTGGATGGAGCAGTCGACTGGGAGTGTACAGCAGACCTCCCAGAGTGGAGAAATTACCCAGATGTCATCAGCAAGACAGGCATGAGACCAGACATCGCTCTCCACTCTGACTCCTCGAAACAAGTGATTCTGATAGAACTCACTGTGCCATACGAAAGCAGAATGGAAGAAGCACATATCTACAAGACCGAAAAATACGCCGGTCTTGCCAGCACCCTGAAGAAAGCAGGTCTGCGGGTCAAAATCTTCGCCATAGAGGTCGGGGCAAGAGGGTTTGTGGGCACCTCCGCTTATGATCTCATGAAACAACTCGCCATTTCTGGGAAGAAGAGGACTAGAGCCCTTAAAGCGATGGCAGAGGCAGCAGAAAGGAGCTCAAGCTGGATCTGGGCAAGGAGGAACGAAAAAAGTGAACTTCATAAGGATTAAATTCCCTACAGATGATGTGTGCCCCGTTAGCACATTGGTAAAACCGCGTACCGCAGTTCTGAAGCGCAGAATCGCCCAGGTTCGATCCCCGGCGTGGGAAAAAAAAAAAAAAAAAAAAAAATAGACAACAGCAGAAGGGCATCCAGGAGTCATGACCTGGATGTGGCCCGGCCCCCCGAGAGTGTAAGGAATTCAGGGCCGAAACACTTGTCTAAAGGGGGTTACTTCTCTGAAGACCTTCTGTTGTCTAGCTCTCCCTAGAGTTTCTTTCTATCTATCATATTATATTATATTATATTATATTATATTATATTATATTATATTATATTATATTATATTATATTATATTATATTGTATCGTATCGTATTGTATCATATATTATATCATATCGTATTGTATTGTATTGTATTGTATCATATTGTAAGGAAAAGGATCAGCAGTGAAACTGGGCTGTTGGAATGTCCGAACAATGATGCCTGGGCTCTCCCAAGATCTGCAAGACATCAGCGACGCCAGAAAAACCGCCGTCATAAACAGCGAACTAAAGAGGCTCAATGTGGACATTGCCACTCTGCAGGAAACACGGCTGGCTGACTCAGGAACACTAAAGGAAAGGGACTACACCTTCTTCTGGCAAGGAAAGAGTTCTGATGCCCCAAGAGAGCACGGAGTAGGCTTTGCAGTAAGGAACAGCCTGCTGAACATGATTGAACCAGGCAGCGGCGGTTCAGAACGACTCTTGACTCTCCGCCTCAACACCACCGAAGGCTATGTCACTCTCATCAGCGTTTATGCCCCAACTCTGTCCGCCTCTCCAGACACCAAGGATGAGTTCTACGAAAACCTTGCATCAACCATAAGGAACATCCCCAGGACAGAACAACTTGTTCTCCTGGGCGACTTCAACGCCAGAGTGGGTGCAGACAATGACTCATGGCCCTTCTGCCTCGGTTCCTTTGGAGTGGGGAAAATGAATGAGAATGGACAGCAACTGCTTGAGTTTTGCGCCTGCCATGAACTGTGCATCGCCAACTCCTTCTTCAAGACGAAGCCTCAGCACAAAGTCTCCTGGAGGCATCCCCGCTCAAAACATTGGCACCAACTGGATTTGATCCTAGTAAGACGTGCCGCTATCAAAAACGTTCTCCACACTCGCTCTTATCACAGCGCAGACTGCGACACAGACCACTCTCTGGTATGTTGCAAGATCAGGCTACAACCAAAGAAGTTCCACTGCTCAAAGAAACAAGGGAACCCTCGCATTGACGTCAGCAAGATGTCTCAGCCAGATCTTGTAGAACAGTTCGCAGAGGCCTTTCAGAGAGAATACGATGCATTGCAGCCCAGAGACTCTGCCACTCAGAGATGGGAAACGCTACGAGACACCATGCACCGCATTGCTATGGCCACCTTTGGGAAGAAAACTGTGAAGTCCCACGACTGGTTTGAGGCCAAATCATCAGAGATGACTCACACTGTTGAGGCCAAGCGTGCTGCACTCACCAAGTATAAGCGGTCACCCAGTGAGAAGAACATGCAAATCCTCAGGGCTGCCAGAAGAAAGGTTCAGCTTAACGCCAGGAGCTGCGCAAACGAGTACTGGACAGAGCTCAGCGAAGAGATACAGAGTGCTGCTGAAAGAGGCAACATCCGAGGAATGTATGATGGCATCAAGAAGGCACTGGGACCAACACAGAGCAAGATCGCCCCCCCTCAAATCCTCCACTGGGGAAGTAATCAGCAATCCTAGCCAACAGATGGAAAGATGGGCGGAACACTACTCCGACCTCTACTCCACACAGAACATGGTGTCCCCCTTAGCCCTCGATGCCATCAAGTGCATGCCGGTAATGGAAGAACTTGACGCAGAGCCAACTGCGGACGAATTCAGCATCAGGGAAGGCACCTGGCAACGACGGAATTCCCCCAGACCTCATCAAGCACTGCAAGACTTCTCTTCTGCACCCTTTGCATGCAGTTCTCTGTCAGTGTTGGAATGAGGGAGCTGTACCACAGGACATGAGGGACGTCAAGATCGTCACCCTGTACAAAAACAAGGGCGAAAGGAGCGACTGCAACAACTACAGAGGTATCTCGCTCCTCAGCATTGTTGGCAAAGTCTATGCTCGGGTCCTCCTAATCCGCCTGCAGAAACTGGCTGAACGCGTCTATCCGGAATCACAGTGTGGTTTTCGAGCAGAGAGATCCACGGTAGACATGGTCTTCTCCCTTCGCCAAATCCAGGAGAAGTGCAGAGAGTAGCGGATGCCCCTGTATGTGGCA
>JAPXFY010001271.1:0-38513 GCA_030674185.1 Monoplex corrugatus | reverse complement strand
AAGGGAAGCCATGCTGAGGTGACACCAGACCATCATCAAGTTACTGCAATCAGATTCAAAGATATAAAAATTACATGACGTGACACCAGACCATCATCAAGTTACAGCAATCAGATTCAAAGATATAAAAATTACATGACGTGACACCAGACCATCATCAAGTTACTGCAATCAGATTCAAAGATATAAAAATTACATGAGGTGACACCAGACCATCATCAAGTTACTGCAATCAGATTCAAAGATATAAAAATTACATGACGTGACACCAGACCATCATCAAGTTACTGCAATCAGATTCAAAGATATAAAAATTACATGAGGTGACACCAGACCATCATCAAGTTACTGCAATCAGATTCAAAGATATAAAAATTACATGACGTGACACCAGACCATCATCAAGTTACTGCAATCAGATTCAAAGATATAAAAATTGCAAATTCAGGATGTTAGAACAATGCTCCAGAAGGAAAATCAGAAAATGTCTACCCCACCATGGAAAGACTGAACCTCAGTATTTTAGGATCAAGTGGGGTGAGACGGAAGGGAAAGGGCATGATAACATCAGGCAAGCATAAAGTTACATGTTCTGGTGGGTACACAATGAAAGAGAGGTAGGCATCATAGTGGACACTGACAAGTCAAAGTCTATCAAAGGACACAGGACTATATCAGACCGTGTTTTACCAGTCAGACTGGAGGGCAAGCTGTTTGATATATCAGACCGTGTTTTACCAGTTACACTGGAGGGCAAGCTGTTTGATATATCAGACCATGTTTTACCTGTTACACTGGAGGGCAAGCTGTTTGATATATCAGACCATGTTTTACTAGTTAGACTGGAGGGCAAGCTGTTTGATATATCAGACCATGTTTTACCTGTTACACTGGAGGGCAAGCTGTTTGATATATCAGACCATGTTTTACTAGTTAGACTGGAGGGCAAGCTGTTTGATATATCAGACCATGTTTTACCTGTTAGACTGGAGGGCAAGCTGTTTGATATATCAGACCATGTTTTACCAGTCAGACTGGAGGGCAAGCTGTTTGATATATCAGACCATGTTTTACCAGTCAGACTGGAGGGCAAGCTGTTTGATATATCAGACCATGTTTTACCAGATAGACTGGAGGGCAAGCTGTTTGATATATCAGACCATGTTTTACTAGTTAGACTGGAGGGCAAGCTGTTTGATATATCAGACCATGTTTTACCTGTTAGACTGGAGGGCAAGCTGTTTGATATATCAGACCATGTTTTACCAGATAGACTGGAGGGCAAGCTGTTTGATATATCAGACCATGTTTTACCAGTCAGACTGGAGGGCAAGCTGTTTGATATATCAGACCATGTTTTACCAGTTAGACTGGAGGGCAAGCTGTTTGATATATCAGACCATGTTTTACCAGTCAGACTGGAGGGCAAGCTGTTTGATATATCAGACCATGTTTTACCAGTCAGACTGGAGGGCAAGCTGTTTGATATATCAGACCATGTTTTACCAGATAGACTGGAGGGCAAGCTGTTTGATATATCAGACCATGTTTTACCAGATAGACTGGAGGGCAAGCTGTTTGATATATCAGATCATGTTTTACCAGATAGACTGGAGGGCAAGCTGTTTGATATCAACAGCCAAGTATATATGCACCAACACATGCAAGTACTGAGGAAGAAATTAACAACTTCTATGCAGAATAACAGACAGCCAAGGCTCAATGTAACTCATAGAACAATACAACAATGGGAGATTTTAATGCTTAAGTGGGACCTCATACAATCATAGATGGACCTCATGGCCTTGGCATGTGATGTGAAAGAGAAGAAAACCTTGCTGATTGTTCACAACTAAATGAATTCATGATAGGAAACACTTGGTTTGAACAACCTACAGAAGAAAATGGACATGGATGAATCCAGGAGACAATACAACAAATCAAATTGATTACACTCTGATTTATAAATAAGAAATTTAGAAATTCTTTACTGATAGCAAAAACATCACCAGGTGCAGACTGCAACAGTGACCATGATCCTGTAATGGGAACATGTAGACTGAAACTAAAGAGAAGAAAACAAACCAAAATTAACATCAAATTTTATATTGGACTCTTAAAGACAGATGAACCAACTTGGCCAAACTTAGCATGTATGTTCAAAACAAATTCAATGTTTTGAAGGATGTTGGTGACAGTGAGGAATAATGGACCAATTTCAAAAACTTGATAACTGAAGTTTGTGAAGAAATCCCTAGACTGAGAGAAAAGCAAAGAACTGGTCAACAAAAGAAATTTTAGGCTTGATGGAAGAAGGCAAAGGAGAAAGAATACAAAAAGGTACAGAGGGAAACATAGAATAAGTGCAATGACGCTAAGGAAGCTTGGGTAGAATCAAAGTGCAAAGAAACAGAAGACCAACACAAAACAGATTCTAAGTCTGTACACAGAAACACTGAAGAAATTGCCCACAGGAAAAAGACATGCACATCAACTGGTTGCTTAAAATCGAAAGATGGTACAATTATTATGAAAAAAAAGGCAAAATTTTAGACAGATGGGGAGAGTACATTAAAAACCTTTTTGGCGATGACAGAAAGGAGGAACACATCATAAGAAAGAATGATGAAGGACAACCCATAATGAAAGATGAAGTTAGAGCAGCGTTAAAAAAGATGAAACAGGGAAACGCCCCATGTCCAGACAACATCACTAGAGAAATGATTTGGGCTTTACATGAATTTGCTACTGAAAAAATTACAGTTCTCCTAAATGAAATTTATGACACAGGAAAAATCCCTCAAAATATGTCAGAATCAATGTTCATTGTAATTTCAAAGAAAACAGGGGCTACAAAATGTGAACTCCATTGTACAATCAGCTTGATGAGTCATGTGACAAAGATTGTACGAAGAATAATCATGAGGACAAGGAACAGAATCATGATGGGGACAAGGAACAGAATCAAAACAGCAGTAAAACAGTGTGGATTTGTCAAAGGGAAAGTAATTATTAATATCGTATACATCCCCATAGAAAAATCAAATGAATTGAATAGGGTTTTATATTTATGTTTTGTTCATTACACCAAGGCTTTTTTGATCAGGTAAGACACAAAGAACTGATCCGCCAAGTGGAAAAGCTCAACACTGACGGAAAAGATCTAAGAAAAAAATGGAATATGTATTGAAAACAGACAGCAGCAAAGAGAGCAGACAATGATATAATTCTTTCCAAAATATCAAAAGAGAGGTTAGACAGGGACGTGTTCTGTCACCAGATTTGTTTTCACTTTACTGTGAAACCATCACGACAGACCTAAAAGAAACCCTGGGATGAAAGCTGGAAAAAAAATGTTAAACAATCTTCTTTGTGCTGACACTATGACACTGTTCTAATTGCAGAAAATGAAAAAGACCTACAAGTTCTTGTGAATATAATAAAAACAGAAAGCAGAACTAAAGAGCTTGAGCTAAATAGTAAGAAGACAGAAGTCTTGGTAATCAAGTAAAAAACAAGAAATCTCCTCATTTAAAATAACAGCAAATGGCACAACACTGAGACAAATCGATAAGTTTAAATATCTGGAAACAGTCATCTCATTAGGCGGCAGATATACATTAGAAATATCCATCAGATATACATTAGAAATATCCAGCAGAATTGGTCAAGCTAAAATAGCATTCAAGAAAATGAAATGCTTTCTTACCAACAAATGCCAACCAATTAACATCAGGAAGGGAGTTCTTCAGCGTTAAACTGTCGTACAAATGCAAAGTCTACACAATCAACATGCAAGGTCAAAACAAGATCAAGACAGCTGAAATATGATTTCTAAGAAAAATGTTAAGAGGTCCATGGACAGCAGGAGACAAAACGAGACAGTCTTGAAAGAAGCAAACACAAAAAGTACATCAACTAAAAACAGTAAGAAAAGACAAGCAACATTATAGGACATGTTATAAGGCAAGAGAAATTTGAGCACCTAGTCACAACAGGACAGACAGGAGGAAAAAGAGCATTAGGCAGAACCTGGCAGAAAATACTGAGTTTTCCAGAGTGGATGAGGCCAGACAGGGTACAAGATATATTTGCAGAAACAAAAGATAGCTTCAAATGGACAGTTATAATCACCAATGCCATGCGGCAAGGCATACAATGATGATGATGAAATGATCCTTCATTACTAATGATGGATCCCAGGTAAGTGAATTGTTGAACAGTTCCTAGCTTCAGTCCATGGACAGTTATACCAGTAACGACGGTGGTGTGGCTGACCATCAATTTGGTCTTCTTGGTGCTGATTTCCATGCCGTACCTTGTTATGTTTCATCATCTACAAAGCAAAGGTTGGTGATGGTTCTTTCTCCAATGCAGGCTGTGCTGGAATGATCTCCAAGTGCCTCGGTCCTAATGTGTTCCAGGAATATGTTGAAAAATGTGGGGGACAGAAGGCAGCCCTGACGAACTCCAACCGATATATGGAATCATTGTCCAGCAGAAATACAGATGCTGAATGGTGTTGATTAGCTTTTGCCCTGATGTTAAATTTCTTCACTACAGGCCATAGTGCCTCTTGCCTCTCCACAGCCTCAGTCATCCTCCTCCCTCCTTGATGTACCAAGGTTGCACCCATTTTCTGTCAGGATCTCCTCAGTCTGAGTGGATGAAGACAGCATGCAGTTCCTGAACATCAAAGTTGAGCAGATCTTGACACACCAAAACCAAAGTGCCTTGTCGGGAAGAGTTCTTTTTGGGAGACAACACAAATATCTTCGCTCGCCATGGGCTGTTACCGAATTTCGCTGTCTGCCATGAGCCAGTCGCTTTGTACAATATAATGATGTCGGTACGGTTAAGTTTACACTGCGTGCTTTGGCTGAAGTGATAAAGACGGAGATGATCGTATGCCCCCCCCCATTTTAAAAAGTCGTAATTCAGTCATGGAAATGCCGCACATGAACTGTAAAACGCATCTTGAAAATGATTGTAAAGAAAAGTCAAAAATGAAACATGTATTGATATTGATCTATCAAAAGCGAGCCTCCGCCCAACAGCGAGTTTCTGGACACCACGTGACAAAGATTGTACGAAGAATAATCATGAGGACAAGGAACAGAATCATGATGGGGACAAGGAACAGAATCAAAACAGCAGTAAAACAGTGTGGATTTGTCAAAGGGAAAGTAATTATTAATATCGTATACATCCCCATAGAAAAATCAAATGAATTGAATAGGGTTTTATATTTATGTTTTGTTCATTACACCAAGGCTTTTTTGATCAGGTAAGACACAAAGAACTGATCCGCCAAGTGGAAAAGCTCAACACTGACGGAAAAGATCTAAGAAAAAAATGGAATATGTATTGAAAACAGACAGCAGCAAAGAGAGCAGACAATGATATAATTCTTTCCAAAATATCAAAAGAGAGGTTAGACAGGGACGTGTTCTGTCACCAGATTTGTTTTCACTTTACTGTGAAACCATCACGACAGACCTAAAAGAAACCCTGGGATGAAAGCTGGAAAAAAAATGTTAAACAATCTTCTTTGTGCTGACACTATGACACTGTTCTAATTGCAGAAAATGAAAAAGACCTACAAGTTCTTGTGAATATAATAAAAACAGAAAGCAGAACTAAAGAGCTTGAGCTAAATAGTAAGAAGACAGAAGTCTTGGTAATCAAGTAAAAAACAAGAAATCTCCTCAGTTAAAATAACAGCAAATGGCACAACACTGAGACAAATCGATAAGTTTAAATATCTGGAAACAGTCATCTCATTAGGCGGCAGATATACATTAGAAATATCCATCAGATATACATTAGAAATATCCAGCAGAATTGGTCAAGCTAAAATAGCATTCAAGAAAATGAAATGCTTTCTTACCAACAAATGCCAACCAATTAACATCAGGAAGGGAGTTCTTCAGCGTTAAACTGTCGTACAAATGCAAAGTCTACACAATCAACATGCAAGGTCAAAACAAGATCAAGACAGCTGAAATATGATTTCTAAGAAAAATGTTAAGAGGTCCATGGACAGCAGGAGACAAAACGAGACAGTCTTGAAAGAAGCAAACACAAAAAGTACATCAACTAAAAACAGTAAGAAAAGACAAGCAACATTATTTATAGGACATGTTATAAGGCAAGAGAAATTTGAGCACCTAGTCACAACAGGACAGACAGGAGGAAAAAGAGCATTAGGCAGAACCTGGCAGAAAATACTGAGTTTTCCAGAGTGGATGAGGCCAGACAGGGTACAAGATATATTTGCAGAAACAAAAGATAGCTTCAAATGGACAGTTATAATCACCAATGCCATGCGGCAAGGCATACAATGATGATGATGAAATGATCCTTCATTACTAATGATGGATCCCAGGTAAGTGAATTGTTGAACAGTTCCTAGCTTCAGTCCATGGACAGTTATACCAGTAACGACGGTGGTGTGGCTGACCATCAATTTGGTCTTCTTGGTGCTGATTTCCATGCCGTACCTTGTTATTGTTTCATCATCTACAAAGCAAAGGTTGGTGATGGTTCTTTCTCCAATGCAGGCTGTGCTGGAATGATCTCCAAGTGCCTCGGTCCTAATGTGTTCCAGGAATATGTTGAAAAATGTGGGGACAGAAGGCAGCCCTGACGAACTCCAACCGATATATGGAATCACTGTCCAACAGAAATACAGATGCTGAATGGTGTTGATTAGCTTTTGCCCTGATGTTAAATTTCTTCACTACAGGCCATAGTGCCTCTTGCCTCTCCACAGCCTCAGTCATCCTCCTCCCTCCTTGATGTACCAAGGTTGCACCCATTTTCTGTCAGGATCTCCTCAGTCTGAGTGGATGAAGACAGCATGCAGTTCCTGAACATCAAAGTTGAGCAGATCTTGACACACCAAAACCAAAGTGCCTTGTTGGGAGGAGTTCTTTTTGGGAGACAACACAAATATCTTCGCTCGCCATGGGCTGTTACCGAATTTCGCTGTCTGCCATGAGCCAGTCGCTTTGTACAATATAATGATGTCGGTACGGTTAAGTTTACACTGCGTGCTTTGGCTGAAGTGATAAAGACGGGAGATGATCGTATGCCCCCCCCCCCCCCCCCCCCCCCCCATTTTAAAAAGTCGTAATTCAGTCATGGAAATGCCGCACATGAACTGTAAAACGCATCTTGAAAATGATTGTAAAGAAAAGTCAAAAATGAAACATGTATTGATATTGATCTATCAAAAGCGAGCCTCCGCCCAACAGCGAGTTTCTGGACACCACGTGGCCCTTTCGGTAACGGATTTCAGCAATGTCTACGGACAATGAGAATAGTGAAATGATCGGAGCTTACGAATGGACTGTGTATACAACACCCCCCTTTATGTGCCGGAATGATCATCCTCAAGATCGTGGGCACCAAAGGAAAGGAAAACCGAAAGTTCAAACTGTCTGTTATGGTGATAACGGTCGAAAGTACTAACAATGACTAATTATCAAATATTTACACAGAAAAAGTAAAGAAACATGAAGGTAACATACTGTCAAAATGCCACACATGCCGCATGGTTTTTCACAGCCAAAGTCAATCATCATCAGCAGAAAAACTTTACAAGTCGGACTCCTCCATATTCATGATGTTAGACTTGAAAATCGCCATGTTGGCTTCGTCTGACAGCAGAGCATGCGCAGTGACTTCGGTAGGGTCATGATCAGAATAAGAATTGAATTAGGCTAGTTTACTTCCATTCTTGTTTAGTTTTGTCATATTAAATTGCATTCTAATTCTATTTTTGTGTTATTCTGTTCATATTTGCTTGAACGCTGAATTAAAGCAGTTGAGAAAATAGGTTCAAATTTGGTAAAGATATATAGATCTAGATCTATCTTCAAGCCGAGATAACAGGTCCTATGGCTAATATTGAGATTTGGTCGTGATAAAACACCAGGTTGCTGTAACTGGGAGACAATGTTTATTGCCAAGTGTAGATGAGTACACAGAAAGATACAATTGTACACAAAGACATAAATATAGACAGATGAAACAGCTGCCAGACCTCAACCACTCATGCAAAGTAACACAGACATTAATTTGAAACTTATTAATTTAATAATATACAAGATCTCTTCATATTGGGAGATCTGAACGCACGCGTAGGTGCTGATTTTGAGGCCTGGCCAACCAGCATTGGACATCATGGTGTTGGGAAGCAAAATGAAAACGGTCAAAGACTCCTGGAACTTTGCTCTTACCACAAGCTGGCCATCACCAACACCTTCTTCAATAATAAGGAGAAGCACAAGGTGTCATGGCGCCACCCCAGATCCCACCACTGGCATCAGCTCGACCTCGTCTTAATAAGGAGGTCGGACCTTAACAATGTCCTCAACACGAGGAGTTTCCACAGCGCTGATTGCGACACAGACCACACCCTGGTACGCAGCAAGATCAAGCTTCTACCCAGAAGACTGCACCACTCGAAGAAGAAAGGTCACCCAAGGATTAATGCCTGTCGCACGTCCGATCCGACCAAGGCCAGGGAGTTTGTAGAAACCCTGAATGTAGTGCTCAAGAGTGGCTCAGAGATCCAAAACGCTGAGGAAAAGTGGAATCACGTGAGGGACACAATCTATCAGTCTGCCCTGAGTATATTTAGGGAAAAAGAACGAAAGAATCCCGACTGGTTTGAGGCAAACTGGCAGGAAATGGAACCAGTGGTGGAAGCGAAACGCAAGGCTTTACTTGCGTATAAAAACAACAATACCCAAACTACTCGTGACGCTTACAGAGCTGCCCGCAGCAAGGCCCAACAAACTGCTCGGCGATGCGCCAACGACTATTGGCTACAGTTGAGCGCAAGTATTCAGCAGTCTGCAGATTCAGGCAACACTGGCAGCATGTACGCTGGCATCAAACAAGCGACTGGTCCAGCAGCCTCCAAGTCAGCTCCCCTTAAGTCCAAAGCAGGAGAAAGCATCTGCAAAGCTGATGGAGAGATGGGTAGAGCACTACCTGGAGCTGTACTCCACGCAGAACTCTGTCACCGATGCTGCCCTGAATGCTATTGAGGACCTGCCTGTCATGGAGGAGTTGGATGCTGAGCCAAGCCTTGAAGAACTAAGCAAGGCGATTGACGGTTTGGCGACGGGAAAAGCCCCTGGTGAAGACGGAATACCTCCAGAGGTCATCAAGTGCGGGAAGCCTGCCCTTCTCAACGAGTTGCATGAACTTTTGTGCTTATGCTGGATGGAAGGCTTTCATTCCGAGAGACATGAGAGACGCCAGGATAGTGACTCTATATAAGAACAAGGGCGACCGCAGCGACTGTAATAATTATCGCGGAATCTCTCTCCTCAGCATTGTTGGGAAAGCATTCGCCAGAGTCAACTTAACCCGTCTTCAGAGGCTGGCAGCTCGCATCTACCTTGAGTCCCAGTGCGGCTTTAGGGCCGGAAGATCGACCATCGACATTATCTTCTCTGTCCGGCAACTACAGGAAAAGTGCCGCGAGCAGCACATGCCCCTTTGCCTCGCCGTCATTGATCTCACGAAAGCGTTCGACCTGGTCAGTCAGAGTGGTCTTTTCAAGCTTTTGAAGAAAACCGGCTGCCCCCCCAAGACTATCAGCTGTCATCGAGTCTTTTCACGAGGATATGCATAGCACTGTGTGCTATAATGGTGCCACTTCAGAGCCTTTTAGAATCAGCAGCAGAGTGAAACAAGGATGTGTTTTGGCCCCAACTCTGTTCAGGATCTTCTTCTCGATGTTGCTGACCTATGCCTTCTGCAGATCTGAAGAAGGGGTATATCTTCATACAAGGACCGATGGAAGCTCTTCAACATTGCCAGGCTTCGTTCCAAAACCAAGGTGGAAAAGAAGACCATCAGAGAAGCTCTCTTCGCAGATGATGCTGCGCTGGCTTCCCACAGTGAACAAGATCTCCAGAGGCTCGTTGATCGCTTCGCCCATGCTTGCAGAGAGTTTGGTCTCACAATCAGCTTGAAGAAAACTGAGATCTTAGGCCAAGGCTGTGAAGAACCACCATCTCTACACATTGGAGATTACGACCTCAATACTGTCCACCAAGTTCAGTACTTGGGGTCCACCATAAGTGACAACCTCTCTCTGGATGCTGAAATCGGCGCCAGAATTGCGAAGGCCTCATCTGTTATGGCTAAACTGAACAAGCAGGTCTGGTCCAAAGCAGTCTCAATGCGAACATCAAAATGCAGGTGTACAGAGCATGTGTGTTGAGCACACTACTCTACTCAAGTGAAGCCTGGACCACATACGCCAGCCAAGAAAAGAGGCTCAACATTTTCCATCTCCGCTGCTTGCGACGCATCCTCGGCATCCAATGGCAAGACAAGGTGACCAATACAGAGGTCCTCCGTCGTGCGGGCCTACAGACCATCTTTGCCCTTCTAAGCCAATGCCGACTACGCTGGCTTGGCCATGTGCGTCGAATGGAGGATGGACGCATACCTAAAGACATTCTCTACGGCGAACTGGCAAATCGGAAGCGAACTCCAGGACGCCCACAGCTACGCTTTGTAGACGCATGCAAAAGGGACCTTAGAAGCTCAGGGATTGATCCAGGCTCTTGGGAGACTCTGGCGGAAGACAGGGCAGCGTGGCGGACAGCCGTTCAGCAAGGCGTTGTGAATGCGGAGAGGAGGAGAGCACAAAGCGCAGATGAGAAAAGGGCTCTTCGCAAGCAACGTTCCAGAAACCAGACAATAGCGACTCAATTTGTATGTGGCAGATGTGACAGAGATTGCCACTCAAGAATCGGCCTGCACAGCCACAGCAGAAAGTGCACGTCATGACCACAACGCCTCCTGGTGCAGACTATCATCTCCTGACATGTAAAGAGGCGACGACGACGACAAGATCCAAAACAAGTTTGACTGCCCGCGCCCAAGCAAACACGAACCAGAAGAACAAGAAAACCAATGTAAGCGCGCATCCAACGAGACAAAACAAAACAAGCGCAAATTTTCGGCCAACTAGCCTTTGTCAAGCGCGAACGCACGGTCACAAACAGATCACAGACAGGGAAGCTTTTAGTCCCGTTTTTATTATCCATTGTTTGGTGTCTGTGATCTGTTTTGTGACCGTGCGTTCGCGCTTGACAAAGGCTAGTTGGATGCGCGCTTACATTGGTTTTCTTGTTCTGGTTAATAATATACATTTATTTAGATATTTACATTACTTCAGACCCCCACCCCCGCCCCAAGAACAAAAAGCAGACGTACAGCAGATGTCTGGTGCAGCTGGATGTGGTGAACGGCCACACTGAGTCCCTGAGAGGTGTGCCACTGTGGTCTTCTGCTCCAAATAAACTTGCTGAACAAAAATTATATGCAATGAATTATGCCTCCCTCCGCTTTGAAATGTATGGCAAGTTAGTATTAAAAAAGCCACCAAAATGACAACACAAGTTTGCATTCTAGTGCGTAAATTTGAGCATGTGTATGCACGCGAGTGTGTATGCGTGTGTGTGTGCATCTGTGAGTGAGTGTGTGCGTATGTGTGAATGTGAGAGTGAGAATGTGTGTGTGTGTGTGTGTGTGTGTGTGTGTGTGTGTGTGCGTGTGTGTGTGTGTGTGTGTGTGTGTGTGTGTGTGTGTGTGTGTTTTCATACTGTTTATAAGCCCAGCTGACTACTAGAGCCATATCAGGGCTAACACCACGTCAAAAACGACAACCCAGTTAACCCTTTCAGTGCCAGGGGAAAATGTAAACATGCGCTTCCCCGTTGCCAGGGAATTTTGAGGAATCGAGGGTAATAATTAACAAAAAATTCTAGTGCAAAAACTATAAGAGATACAACAGAAACATATGTGTTTTTTGAAGGAAAATAAACAAGAATTCTGAATCTGGGTTTATTTTTCTCTTATTTTGATTGCAAAGACCTGTCCTGGCGTTCCAATGTGGAAATAATTTTTTTGTGTTGTCTGAAAAGTAAGTTTTCATCTCTACAGATTGATACCCAACACACTTACATACATAAAAATGACCTGTTTGTTGTCAGTTTATAAACACGAATGAAAACAAAACATATAACATCATAAAATGTTCATGAAATGATTCTAAACTCATGCAGACACATAAGTGAGTAACTGTCCCAACAATGACAGACCTGGTTTCAGTTAACATAAAAGTGATTGTACTCAGACACTGAACAGTCAAACTGCATGACAGTCATTGTACTCAGACACTGAACAGTCAAACTACATGACATTCATGAACTGGTTCTGTCTATTCTTCAGGTTCTGCAGTCAAAACAAGAGAAAAATAAGCCCAGAATCAGAATCCTCATTCAAATTAGTCAATCAGCTCACCTACACCACAACAAAAAAATAAGGCGTAGCACGTGTCCGCAGTTCCCACTTTCAATCCTGGATTTCCTAAAAATCGAGTAATGTCTGACTGTTGTCCATTTGGAGGCAATAGATTTACAGTGAACGCAACACTTCACTGATTGCCACGCTCCCTGCCATGCCTTCTAACTGGAGTACAACTCCTCTGCACCTCCTCTCCCTCCCTCCCCCCCCCCCCCCCTTCGCGTCTTCCACCTACCCACACCATCTTAGATGTCGTGCCATGAACACGTGCGTGACCCCTCTCACCATCATTCTCACTGCTGTTGGGTCCAAAGTCTGAAGTGTCACGGCCTGCGCGCTCGCCACTCGCACTGACCACGGCGGTCGCTGTCTGACTCGTACTTGTTATCGTCTGCTTGCGTCGGTTCAGCCAACAAGCGTTGAGTGTCGGTGTCAGGGTCGTCGTTGTTATTTTCTTCACCATCATATTGAATCGAATCATGAGATAGCAAATTTTCTCCATCTTCATCATGCTCTAGAATCATTTGAATGGCCTCTAGAGTCGTGAAAGTCCGCTGATGTGAGCCACTGTACCGGCTTGCTGAAGGTTGAGTCACCATTTTGCTCCACTTCACATGGTCCAGTTATAAATCATTAGTGACAATAAAGGTGTCTTCCCTATGACGTATCCTAATTTACATCCTATTTTTAGACTGTAGACACTTGTAGCTCACTACACAGCGTTCCTTTGTGCTCATTGGCTCACACTGTAGAGAACGAAAAATCGGAAAAAACCCTAGAACAACGGTGGACGGCCTACAGGAAATATGGCAACACCTATTTCAACAATCTACATATCTCCTGACATTTTGTAGGAAACCCTATCATTCTTAAATTTATTATACGTTATGTCCATTAAATTAATGTTATAAGTTTCTCTATATTACAATCTGTTTCAAAACACTTTCTAAATAAACTGACCTGTAGTGTAGTCTCTTTATGTTTTCATTTGTAAATACAGAATATTGTGTGGAATATAACCAAGTAAAGACGTTATCTGATTTGGAATTGGCGTCATGTCCAAACAATACAATCATTTTGGTGATATTCAAAGAGGTAGCATTGGAGCAAACACCACACAAAACTGCTGACAGTTGTCTCTACAACACATGCACCATTGTATATTCCCAAAACATATGTCGCAAGCTGTCTTGTTCACTTCCACAAAAAGAACATATTATTTCTAATACCCATTTTCGTTAAAACAACATTTTTTAACCAACATTCGCTGCGCAATTTTATTTGAAACCATCTAATTTTTATTTCCTAATTGTTTTAAGTTTTTGAAATGTTTCACTCCATTAGTTGGTTTGTAAAGGATCATTCCCCATTTGTCACAACATCGTATCTTCAGTTAATGGTGTATGATATAACTGAGCTCCTTAATTTACAGCGTAAATACAGTTAATGGTGTATGATATAACTGAGCTCCTTAATTTACAGCAAAATACAGTTAATGGTGTATGATATAACTGAGCTCCTTAATTTACAGCGCAAATACAGTTAATGGTGTATGATATAACTGAGCTCCTTAGATTTACAGCACAAATACAGTTAATGGTGTATGATATAACTGAGCTCCTTAATTTACAGCACAAATACAGTTAATGGTGTATGATATAACTGACTCCTTAATTTACAGCACAAATACAGTTAATGGTGTATGATATAACTGAGCTCTTAATTTACAGCGCAAATACAGTTAATGGTGTATGATATAACTGAGCTCCTTGATTTACAGCACAAATACATTAATGGTGTATGATATAACTGAGCTCCTTAATTTACAGCGCAAATACAGTTAATGGTGTATGATATAACTGAGCTCCTTGATTTACAGCGCAAATACAGTTAATGGTGTATGATATAACTGAGCTCCTTAATTTACAGCACAAATACAGTTAATGGTGTATGATATAACTGAGCTCCTTAATTTACAGCGCAAATACAGTTAATGGTGTATGATATAACTGAGCTCCTTAATTTACAGCGAAATACAGTTAATGGTGTATGATATAACTGAGCTCCTTAATTTACAGCGAAATACAGTTAAGTATTTAAACCAATTTATAGCTGTAGTTGCTTTCAACACTTTCGCCAACTATTATGGGATGACTTTACCGCTTGCATGACACCAATGTGTGTGATGAAACTTGCTTTTATGTTATATTTCCTTTTGTAAAAAATCGAGACATAAACGCACCATCAGTTTTCATTATTATTTTTACAAAATACACGTTTTGTTCGCCCACTTGTCATAAAACGGTGTCCTGTTGCACAGTTTCATGTTTTCATTATAAGAAAAATACGGCTCTACGACAAAGTCGTCTGAATTTTTAAGTTGCACACTCTTTCCAATTCTTTACAGGCGTGTAGGAAATTTTTCCAAAAAGTAGTTGCTTTGGAAAATTGATGTATTGGAAGGCAGGAACCCAAGCTTTCTAAAGAAGTCATTTTTTGTCTAAAATTGTGACTGTTTTTCCACTTAGGGTTTGAGTTTTGCAGTTTTCTCAACCAAGTTAGTTTTCATGAATGTATATATTCTTTTAAATCAGGAATTCCAAGGCATTCATTTTCAGTGCGTCTAGTGCGGGATTTTCTATTTCTCTTATCATTTTTGTTCCATACAACTGCAAACATCCATTTGTAACGTGTCTAATAGGACGTCTGGTGGGTTTGGTAGAAACAGCCATAAATGAATGATTTTAGAAAGTATGAGTGATTTTAAAACTGCAACTCTACTATGCTTTGCATAATGCACTAATTTCTGCAAAATTTTCTTGAAAATTTATGTTGTCATAATCCTGTAAAAATCACTGGCAAGCCATAGTACCAAAATCTTAAAGTTATGCAAGTGTGGCATGTATTTAAATGGTGAATTCCATTTTCTGTCACGCCATATTGCAGTAGTTTTCTCCGCATTTAGTAGAAGTCCCGACTTTCTTCTAAAACTATCAAGTGTGTATATTGCTTCTTCGAATGACTGCTCCTCGCCATTCAATGTATGTTTAATATCATGAACATACTGAGAGATTTTATGTTCAGTATCTTTAGACGGACAGGTGATCGGGCCCTAATAGTCTGTTTTTCGGATCCGTAGCAATTTCACTGAAATATCTCAAAAGAAGTCATTTTAATAGGAATTTCTATCTAGATTTGAGAACTATTATGTTACATTCTGTAAACCTGTGCACTACTTCACAAATTCAAGGTTTTCGAAACAGACCGAGCTTTTTTCCAAAAAATAAAATATGATTTATGGCGTGCCTGCTAAATCAACTAAACATCAATATATTGTATCATTTTGCTTATATTCAACTACATTTCGATTTAACAAACACTACTGTGGTATATTTTCTGGAAACTATTTGAATACAATGAAACCTCTGTATAACGACATGAAAATTCCATAAAAAAAAGTGTCTTTATAACGGGGAGTCCTTATACAGGGGAACAATTACTCTATCCAGACAGTGGCATGTTCCTGAAAAGCAAATCTTTTTAAAGAGGGGTCTTTACGTGGAGGGTCAATGTAAAGAGGTTCCACCGTACTGATCAGAAAAAGCATTTGTGGCGTCTTTGTCTTCAGTACTGTAAAATCTCAGACGAAAAAATGTAAAGATTTTAAAAGAAAAAAAAAAGATGATACCTTTCGTTCATTCAAAGAAAGTGGAAAGCATTTAGACAGAAATACTTAACAATGAAAGAAAACCAAGAGAAAACAAAAAGAAAACAAAACAATCACAGTCATGTAAATTTGTTTTTAGTTTGGATGGTTGTGGAAGGAAACAATTAACAAGGTCAGAGTGATCCTCTCGCTATAAAGTATCAAGCTGAAAATGTAATCTTCTTGAAAGAAAGTTTTCATAGCTGTTAATACGATTGCAGAAAATGAAAGGGACCTACAAAACCTTGTGAATATACTAGAAATAGAAAGCTAAGGTAAGGGGTTGGAACTAAACAGCAGGGAGACTGAAGTCATGGTGATCAGTAAAAAAAAAAAATAACAGCAAATGGCACAACCTTGACACAGGTTAATAAGTTCAAATACCTGGGAACGGTCATTTCATCAGACGGCAGATGCACATCGGAAATAGCCGGCAGAGTTGGCCAAGCCAAAACAGCATTCAAAAAGATGACAAGCATTCTTACCAACAAAAGCCTATCAATTAACATCAGAAAGAGAGTCCTTGAATGTTATATAGAACCAATACTGTTGTACGGATGTGAGGCGTGGACAGTCAGCAAGCAAAGCCAGAGCAGGATCGAGGCAGCCGAGATGTGGTTTCTCAGAAGAATGTTGAGAGTTCCATGGACAGCAAAGAAAACAAACGAGACAGTCTTGATGGAGGCAGACACAAGTAGATCACTGATAAGGAAGATTAGGAAAAGACAGGCAACATTTTTAGGCCATTTTATGAGGAAGGGGGATTTGGAGTACCTGGTCACAACGGGAAAGCTGGAGGGAAAGAGAACACCAGGTAGATCTAGGGGGAAAATGCTAGACGGACTTGCGGAGTGGCTGAAGACGAGGAGGGTGGAGGAGATGCTTGGGGCAACAAGAGATAGAGACAGATGGAAGTCCATGATCGCCAACGCCATGCGGCAAGGCACCTGATGATGATGATGATGATAAAATGAACGAAATATAACGGTCATTGCAATATGCCTGTATCTATCTTTCTACATCTATCATATCTATGTATCATGATAAATAAATGATTCGATCAAGTAGGTCAGTAACGGATCTGTCAACTCAATAAGGCAGACTTCACAACTTGGCTGTGATTGATGAACTTGATCCATCTGGTAAACGGACAATTGCTTTCTGGGAAATACGCCGCGAAAACTGTAACACGCACACGGAAATTCCATCTGGTCATTAATCATGATCCGTTGTGCGTTTCCAGTCGTGATGGAGTCAGTGCCGATGGATTCATCATTCTCTCCCCCTTTCGGTGAATCCTGGGAGCATCTTTCATTTAAAGAACTCGTGGCATGTTATCAAAGGCAAGGTGGGAAGCCAACCCACAAAGCCCGCAGATCTAGTCTTTCCCAGTGTCCTTCGATCTTTCCCGAATGTCCTCCGAACTATTCCCGGAAGTCAATGGATTGACCATGTGCAGGTAGAAAGAAAACTCTAGGGAGAGCTAGACAACAGAAGGTCTTCAGAGAAGTAACCCCCTTTAGACAAGTGTTTCGGCCCTGAATTCCTTACACTCTCGGGGGGCCGGGCCACATCCAGGTCATGACTCCTGGATGCCCTTCTGCTGCTGTCTATTTTTTTTTTTTTCCCCACGCCGGGGAGCGAACCTGGGCGATTCTGCGCTTCAGAACTGCAGTACGCGGTTTTACCAATGTGCTAACGGGGCACACATCATCTGTAGGAATTTAATCCTTATGAAGTTCACTTTTGGTTCCTCCTTGCCCAGATCCAGCTTGATCTCCTTTCTGCTGCCTCTGCCATCGCTTTAAGGGCTCTAGTCCTCTTCTTCCCAGAAATGGCGAGTTGTTTCATGAGATCATAAGCGGAGGTGCCCACAAACCCTCTTGCCCCGACCTCTATGGCGAAGATTTTGACCCGCAGACCTGCTTTCTTCAGGGTGCTGGCAAGACCGGCGTATTTTTCGGTCTTGTAGATATGTGCTTCTTCCATTCTGCTTTCGTATGGCACAGTGAGTTCTATCAGAATCACTTGTTTCGAGGAGTCAGAGTGGAGAGCGATGTCTGGTCTCATGCCTGTCTTGCTGATGACATCTGGGTAATTTCTCCACTCTGGGAGGTCTGCTGTACACTCGCAGTCGACTGCTCCATCCAGAAGACCCTTTGGCAATGTGCTGGTTGTCATAGCACTTTCGGGCCAGACCTGTTTCCCTCCTGCTTTGTAGAACGTTGTCATAGCAATTGGTGCGTTTGGAGTCATGGTTTTTTCGCTAACCACGTCTGTGATCACTTTCAGAACTTGGTTGTGCCTCCATGTATACCTTCCTTGGGCTAGCGCTACTTTGCAAGAGCTTAGGACATGTTCCACTGTTTGTTTCTTCTGACAGAGCGGACATGCTGGGTCGTCTGATTTCCCCCATTTCACTAAGTTTGCATTCGAGGGGAGCAGATCATATACAGATCTGAGGAGGAAGCTTATCCTTAGAGGAGCCATGTGCCACATATCGTTCCAGCTGAGACTTCTTTGGAGTGCACTGTCCCATGTTGTCCATTGCCCCTGTTGACCTTGCTGGACTGCCTTCTGCACTCTTTTGACATCTTCTTCTTCCTTCAACTCCTGTATGATCATGTCTCTTTTTTCCTTCCCTTTGGCTTTGGACTACCACTGCATTTTTGTTGCTCCCAGTCCCTGTCTGTTGGTTTGCGTGTGTCCAATTATTTCTTTGATGCTGAGGTTTCTCTTGGCATTGTTTACAGCCTCTTGGACTTTCCACTTTCTGCCAGTTCTCAGCTTTGGATGAACTGATCTCACGATATTGTCTTCCGATTCCTCCAGCATGCTCAACAGTCTTGCTTTTCCAACTTTGTATTCCTCCACTATGGATTTGAGAGGTAGCTTCAGCATTGCTTGACGACAGTAGAATGCAACATCAGTGAGACCAGGTGGGACACCGAGCCATTTTCTTGTGTATTTGTTGAATTTGGCTTCCATTGCTTCGACTGTACTGGTGCAAATGTCATAGATTAGCAGTGGCCACAGCAGCTTTGGTATCAGCATGAACTGTAGACACCAGACTTTGTATTTGCCTGGCAGTCCGCAGTTATCTATTTTCTTCAGGCCTTCTTCTGCTGTTTGCTTGGTTTCACATCCCCTTTGTGTGTCTTTCAGGGAGTCATCATACCATCTTCCGAGACTTTTTACTGGCTCTTCTGTGACAGTGGGGATGGCTTGGTTGGCTACCATGAATTTGACTGAATCTGCCACTTTTCCTTTTCGCAGTGAGAGACTTCGGGATTTCTTAGGTTTGAACCTCATTCTTGAAGAGGCCACCAGCTCATCCAGCTGCTTTAAGATTCATAATTTAACTCTCAAACAAACTGAAGAATTTTTAGAATGGCCTGACTGGAAAGACTTTCAGTCCAAGCAACGTCAGAACCTTGTCAGTGCCTCAGAGATGGTGGATATGACATCATCAGTCTGGCTGCATCCATCATGGCTGAACTTCTGACCACAACCATCGAAATGGTGAGTGGCATATCAATAATGTGAAATTTGAACGACATTTCACTACATTTTGCATGCTTTTACGTGTAGGCGATTGACACATGGCTACACCAAAAATAAATCATTTTACAACTGACCAACACTTGAATTGGATATAACCCTATTTCATTATACAGAATATCTCCATCTCTTTTGGTGACATGTGCAAGGGGAAAATTACAGCCAGACTCACGAGAATTTGGACAGATGAAACACACCCATTACGCGAAGTGATCAGTCAAAGACGTGTGGTCAGAAGTCTTAGGTTTAGAGCTCCGTACACATGCAAGAACATCTCGTTACCTGAATTCGTTCTTTCCCACAGACATTCGCACATTCAACCTACACGTGCATGTGCAACATTCTCTCTGCTTAGGCTTTCTCTCTCTCTCTCTCTCTCTCTCTCTCTCTCTCTCTCTCTCTCTCTCTCTCTTTCTCTCTCTCTCTCTCTCTCTCTCTCTCTTTTTTCTCTTTTTTTTTGCCGCTGTGTGTTTGATAAGTTCGTGTATGTATGTTGCGTATGTTTGTGTGTATGTGTTATTACAAGCCTATGGTTGCACAAATCAGTTTCCTTGTGGATCAACAAAATGTTACTGAATTGAATTAAATTGAATTGAATTGAATTAGTCACCTTGTCTGCCTGTGAACTTCTTGTTCTTTTGTTTGCCGTGTGTGTGGTCAGACCACATCTGGAGATGAATGTGGCCAGGTTTTGTCCAGTTCTGTTTGGGTGTTTGTTTGTTCGTTTGTTTGTTCGTTTGTTTGTTTGTTTGTGGTTTCTTTTTTTTTCTTTTTGTTTGTTTGTTTGCATGTTAGTTTACATCTGGAGATTAATGTGGCCATTTTTCTTTGTGTGTGTGTGTGTGTGTGTGTGTGTGTGTGTGTGTGTGTGTGTGTGTGTGTGTGTGTGTGTGTGTGTGTGTGTGTGTGTGTGTGTGTGTGTGTGTGTGTGTGTGTGTGTGTGTGTGTGTGTGTGTGTGTGTGTGTGGTCTAGTTTTGTTTGTTTATGCAGATTTTCGTGAGTCTCATCATGTTTCGTGGACAGCAAAACAGCAAAGAAAACAAACGAGACAGTCTTGAAAGAGGTAAACAAAACAAACAACAAAACAAAACAACAACCAAAAAAAAACAAAAAGAAAAAAAGCAGGAATGAAGAAGATTAGGAAAATACAAGCAACATTTATAGGACACTTTATGAGGCAAGAGAAATTTGAACACCTTATCACAGCAAGAAATCTGGAGGGAAAAAAGCACCAAGTAGATCAAGGGAGAAAATATTAGAGAGTTTTGTTGAGTGAATGAGAACAGATGGGGTAGGAGATATACTTGCAGCAACAAAAGATAAGAGTCTACAAAAATGTGATTTCATATTCATCTTTATATTCATATTCATATTCATGTTCATACTCATTTCTTTTGTCATTGTGGATTTACCTTGTGAAAACTCGGGCTACTCTCCCCTTTGAGAGCACATCGCCGCAGTATAGCGCCACCCACGTTTTTTTTATTTTTTTATCTTTTTTTTTTCATCAAGACTTCAGACAGACAAGAAGGCTAATTGGCCTACAGGGGGAGGGACCTGGGAAATCAATCTATCTCTCCAATATTTTGTACTAGGGTGGTCGGGGGAATGACTTGATCTTCACGATTTTCAACTGTCGTGGGATCTTAAGCATGCGTAGGCCAGAAGGCACACGGGTCCAACTTGTTTTTCGTCCCTTTCTGAAGGACTAGACATTCAGTTCAATTTTCTGGTTAACTGAGGAGAAGAATGGAGAGTTCAGTGAGAAACAAACCCTTGAATCTTGAGTTGTCATCGACAGGCGAACGTCTGAACCATTCAGCCACTCTTCTCCTGGTCATAAACTGTTCTGAAAATGGTGCCAAGAAGATGTAAGGTATTGTATCCCTGTGACTGTAACTGAATCAGAACTGAATCAGACTCAATCTGACTTGTTCGTTGACCATGACTTACTGATATTGTACTGTGACATAGTGGATAAAATACACATCCCAGGAAGTGACAAGTGAGCAATTCAGAAAGCAGAGGTTCGAATCTTGACTGATCAAAAATCAAAGGTCATACGTTTGTTCTCCTTCTCCCCTCTATGAACGTGGGTCCCTGTGCATCATCATCATCATCTTCATCATTATCATCCATCACTTTTTTTTTTAAATATAGGCTACGTTGGTAAAAATATACTTTGGTAAAAATTTACTTTGGTAAAAATCAAACAGCTAAGAAGTATTTCAGTTTGCAAACACATGTTATGCACGCTGGCACACACCACACACACACACACACACACCACACACACACACACACACACACACACACACAACACAACAGTGACATCGGTCCCATCCATGTGACTTGTAAAACAGAAGACGGAGCAGACACACAGACACACACACACACACACACACACACACCACACACACACACACACACACACACACACACACACACACACACACACACACAGACCCCCCCCCCACACACACACACACACACATACACAAAGTGAACATCGGTCCCAACTGTGTGATTTTCCCGTGGACTTGTAAAAAACAAGAATGAGCTGACACAAGTACGTGTCAGTTTGAAACGTACTGCACGTGGAGTTTGGTTGAGTCTATAACAAGGGGGTTACAGCTTTGGTCACCTTTACTACATGGGTACAGACTTTGATTGCCAAAAACGTGTTCATAAATCTTGTCACCCCTCTTAAAGGAAATGGACCTACGGTTGCTATGGTGATGGGTTGTGTTCGTATAAAAGCTGAAAAAAAGCCGTGACGTGTTCTCTTGCTTGCATTTGGATTTCGAGTTACGGAAGGTTTCATCGAGTGATCTGAAGTTTTGTAGTTGTGATTAGTCTTTTCTTCGAGTTAAATAGTGTCTATCGTGCTATTTCGAAGCACCTAAATTTGAATTCTGTCGATATTGTGCCTGTTCATTGTGCGAGTTAAATAGTGTCTATCGTGCTATTTCGAAGCACCTAAATTTGAATTCTGTCGATATTGTCACATTGTGCCTGTTAATTGTGCGAGTTAAATACTAAATAGTGTCTATCGTGCTATTTCGAAGCACCTAAATTTGAATTCTGTCGTATATTGTGCCTGTTTCTATCATAGTTCGTATCACATAAATTTGAAGTTTTGTATTTTGCGTCTGTTTCGTTTAGTTTTCTCATTGTCTTCATAGTTCACTGACTTTCTTTGTACTTTACTCGTAAATTGGTTTCGTGTAGTTCCAGTCGTAGGGGTTTTCGCTACGTGTTTAATCATGTTGTAAGTTGATTTCGTTGTCTTTCGTGTGTATTTCGTGTGCGTTGCGTGCTTGTGTGTGTTTGGTTTGTGTGTGTGTCACTGTGTGTGTGTGTAATTCAGTGCATTTTCCTCACTGACCTCAGTGTGTTGTGAGTTTGACTACGAGCCCTTAAAGGTTGTTTTCGGGCTGTTGGGGAACATTCAGTTGGACTCTGAGACGGTTTGAACAACTCTGTCAGTTGAAATGGCAGGTACAGGTATGTAACTGATCTGTTCAACGATATATGTTGTGGTTTTCCCTGTACCGTTATTGATCTGTTCAACTATCTATATTCATAATATTGTAGTTTTACTATACTGTTATTGTGATTTATTGTAGTATCATTGTAGTACATTTAATGCTGGCTTTTCAACGATGTATACTGTGATTTTCTCTGTGCTGTTATTGTCAGTTACTGAAGTGTCATTGTAGGATATTTGATGCTGACTGTTCAGCTTGTTTGATAGAGCCTTGAACTAAAAAAATCATCTGGTGTTTCGTGTTCAATCCCACCCACAAAGAAAAACTGGTCTGTTCACTGCCCATGTGAATGCTCCAGTTATAGTGGTGTTTTCCGGTATTCAGCGTAGTGTTCAGTCACAGGTTCTGTTATCCCACACACAAACAAACATGGGCCTGTTCACTGCTGATCTGAATGTCCCAATTACGTATTGTGGTGTTTTCCGGTATTCAGCGTAGTGTTCAGTCACAGGTTCTGTTATCCACACACAAACAAACATGGGCCTGTTCACTGCTGATCTGAATGTCCAATTACGTATTGTGGTGTTTTCTGGTATTCAGCGTAGTGTTCAGTCACAGGTTCTGTTATCCCACCACAACAAACATGGGCCTGTTCACTGCTGATCTGAATGTCCCAATTACGTATTGTGGTGTTTTCGGTATTCAGCGTAGTGTTCAGTCACAGGTTCTGTTATCCCAACACAAACAAACATGGGCCTGTTCACTGCTGATCTGAATGTCCAATTACGTATTGTGTTTTCTGGTATTCAGCGTAGTGTTCAGTCATAGGCCTTGTTGTCCCACACGTCCCTGTCTCATGAACTTGTCAGAGCGTAACGTTTCGCATAGGCACAACGAGTCTTGAGTTTACAAGATATGTACTGGCAGAGGGACAGAGGACATATGGGATTGTCCGAGTATGATGAATCCCTCTTGAACAACCTGTGAACTCCAGGAGTCGTATTGTAGCATCGCTTATTGCTTGTCGCCTGACTACATTGTTGATTTTGAAAAGATGACATCTACTTCCCCTTCATTTGTGACCAGTGACCACATTCAGACCCGTGTAATAACTCTCTGACATGGTGAGCGTGGTTTTTAACTGTTGTCTTTTATCTTAACTTGGTTGTATTTGACGTGGTGTTAGCCCTGGTATGGCTCTAGTAGTCGGCTGGGCTATAAGCAATATGAACTTTGTGGTCTGGCTTACGTAACAATCCCGTCTCGCAGCAAAAAAAACCCAAACAAAACAAAAACAAAAAAGAAAACAAAAGACGAAACGTCTTTTAGTATCATCGCTATTAGGCAGTTTCTTTTGTATTCACCTCTCCCCTCCCCCTCCCCCACCTCACCCCTGATTTTCTACGATATTGTAATGACCACAGGCGCTGGGACAGTTTTCACAGTGCTCTGATGATTGGTGATGATGATGGTCATGCTGTGGAGTTCCATCTCAGATTGACACTGCTTGAGAAGGATATACACTGCGCTTACTATCATGATGTATCCTGGCGTCTGCCAGGCTCGAGAGATGCAGACACCGGTGGTGTTGATCAGAAGATTTGAGCAACACCCTCACTGATGACACATTGGTGAAGTGGATGAGACTCGACTGTGTAGTCCCAGTCTTCCCACTGAATCCATAGCACGCTCAGCTCTGGACAAGAGCCGGTTAGAGCCAAAAAATCCCACAATGATTTTTAAAGGACTGATGGGGATTCGTATCCACAACCTTCCTTCTTCTTTCCCTTGGCTACCGTCTTCATCATTGTGAAGATTCTGTAGACTATAAGGGGGGTCTGCGTGCAGTTTTAAGTTTCCTGAGGTAGAGTATCCTGGGCCGGGGGTGTATGTGTGTGTGGGGGGGGGGGACAGGGGGGAAGGGGGGGGGGAATCAGATTTGAGATTTGAAGCCTTCCAGGGTTGGGCTGAAGGCAACCTCAGCAGGAAGGCTGTTCCAGTCGGTTATGGTCCTGGGGAAGAAAGACTTTTGTGTGGTCCCAGTCTTTCCACCGAATCCATAGCATGCTCAACTCTGGGTAGGAGCCAGTTAGAGCCAAAACATCCCACAATGATTTTGAATGGACTGACGGAGATTAATATCTACAACCTCCAGTCGGTAATCCATTGCAGCACTAACCACTACATCATGGCCACTGGTTACCGCCATGCAGCAAATTGGATTGCATTGCCAAACACCTAAATCCTACGATGCAGTAAAGAGATGGAAGATTTCCTGTCATGTTCCCTCCACCCAGTCAACCCTGTCCATCCCCCCATGGGCATGCCGGGGGATCTTTCAGTTTAAATAGTATCCCCACCTTCTGGAAATTCTCTGCTAGAAATTTATTTTCTGTCGCTCTTTGTTTCTTTCCTCGTCCTTTGCTTTCTGTCATTTCTTCCTATGGTTTTTCTGTCTTGCTGGTTCATTCACCCATATGTGTTCGATAAAGTCTTGTGTACTTTTTCTTGGGATTGATAATTGCGTACCTGTATTAAGTGCTTTTTTGGCTGTAAGGAAGCGAGATATGCGAAAGCCATTTCAGGTAACTTAGGCCCGTTCTTATATAATTTTATGTTTTAGCGCCCTTGGCTATCTTACAATTCGTATTCAGGTATGATTTTTTAAATCCCCTGTACGATAAATTGGACGGACTGGTCAATGCCAAGGACATCTCCTTAGATTATGTGTGTGAATGCACTGATCTGTGTATTTTCTTTTCCTTTTTACCCCCCTGTTGAAGAATTGCACGGTTTGAAACAGTTATAGCCCTGATATGGCTTTATGCAGTCGGCTTGGCTTCAACATAAATAACAGTAACAGCACGATTTCCAGTCTGACTGTGGAAAACTGTTGTCAGAACAGCCATCAGTTCAGTCACCCGTCTTTACTGGTCTGATTGGTGTATAGGTAGAAAGAAGTTCCTGCCTTCTGATCTTACGGCACAATTTCCAGTCCGACCACGGGAAAAGCTTTGTCAATACAGCTATCAGTCCAGCAGCTGTCACTGGGTACCTGACCCTCTTTAGGGCTGGGGAAGTTAAAGCCGCCAGAGGGAGGAGATGGACTGCCCTGTGGCTGGCCTGGACAAAAATGGGTCCGTCACCTGGCGACCCTGAGACTTAGAGGGTTAACGGGACAATTGTTGTCTACTTTGATCAAGACGGCGCCATGTGCTGGTCGTCGTCACTGGCACTGGACTTGAGGGTTACGGACAATGTTCTACTTTGACAAGACGGCGCAGATGTGCGTTCCAGTCCGTACTGGCGACCTGAGACTTGAGGGTTACGGGACAAATGTTGTCTACTTTGATCAAGACGGGCAGGTGCTGGTGTCCAGTCGTACTCATGGATTGAGTCGGGACTTGTTCTTCACTGTCCAGTCCGTCACCTCGGCGGGACCTCCTTGACAGACGGCATCTGTCGGCATGGGTCCTACGTGGACAAATGTTTTCCACCCCTGCTCTCAGTCTCCACCTTCCTGAGTTAGTTCCAATGTGACGGCGCACGATCGTGCATGAGCTGGGTACCAAGTTCCTGATCAGAGGCGATCTGTCCAGTACGACCCTGAGACTTGAGGGTTACGGGACAAATGTGTCTGTCCTGACTAGTTATAGATCAATGACGGCGCCATGGTTATGCATGGCTGTCCAAGTTCCTGTCACATGGCGACTCCTGAGACTTGAGGGTTAGGGACAAATGTTGTCTACTTGATCAAGACGGGCTGGCATAGTTAGAACGATGGCTAGTCGTCCGTCCTGCAGCCCATGAGACTAGTAGTGGCTTAGGACAGAGCATGTAATGATTACTTTGATCAATGGTATGGCAGCCAAATAGTATGCTGGTTACAGTTCCGTCACCTGGGCAACCTGAGACTTTTGAGCTGTTTACGGGCAAAGTTTGATTGATGGAAGGGGCAGGCATGATAACATCGGGAATATCATGATATACCTGGTGGTAATTCACATGAAAGAGGTGCATCTATGGACAAAGACAAATCAAAAGCAGTTAAGGTACTGGCAGTGTCCGACAGTTTTACTGGTCAAATTCGGAGGCAAACCTTTTGATATCAACATCATACAGGTGTATGCACCAACATCTGCAAGTACTCAGGAGACATCGACAACTTCTACGAAGTATTAGAGATGGCCAAGGTCCAGTGTAAATCACAAGAAGTTACAGTCATAATGGGAGATTTTAATGCTAAAGTGGGACAGGATAGAGTGGAGGATATAGTTGGCTCATGGCCTTGGTGCACAAAATGAAAGAGGGGGGAAGCTTGTAGAATGGGCACAGATGAATGAGTTCATAGTAGGAAACACCTGGTTTGAGCAGCCTAACAGAAGAAAATGGACTTGGATGAGTCCAGGAGATAATACCAAAAATCAAATTGACTACATCCTGATCAACAAAAGATTTAGAAATTCTTTACTGTCAGCAAAAACACTACCAGGCACAGACTGCAACAGTGACCACAATCCGGTAGTGGAAGGTTTAGGCTGAAATTGAGGAAAAGGAAACAGACCAAAAGCAACATCAAACTAAACCTTGGACTCTTAAAGTCAGATGAAATGATACGTCAAAAATTTAATGTACATGTTCAAAACAAATTCAGTGCTCTGAAAGACGTTGGTGACAGTGAGGAACAATGGACAAAGTTGAGAAGTTCTATAAATGAAGCTTGTGAAGAAATCCCTAAGGCAAATAGAAAAGCAAAAAGAGTTGGATGACTAATGAAATTTTGGGCCTGATGGAGGAAAGGAGGAAGGCAAAGAGAAACGAGGAGATATACAGGAAGATAAACAAAGAAATCAGGTATAGGTGCAGTGAAGCTAAGGAAGCTTGGCTGAACACAAAATGCAAAGAGATAGAAGAACGACACAAAATGGATCCTCAGGGTATGTACAGACGAATTGAAGAAATTGTCCACAGGAAAAATACATGCACATCAACTGGTTGCTTAAAATCAAAAGATGGCACGCTTATCATGGAAAAAGACAAAATATTAGACAGATGGGGAGAGTACATTAAAGACCTTTTTGAGGATGACAGAAACGAACACATTATAAAAAAGAACTTTGAAGGACCACCCATAATGAAAGATGAAGTTAGAGCAGCACTGAAAAAGATGAAACCAGGAAAAGCCCCAGGACCAGACAACATTACTACAGAGATGATTGAAGCCCTGGAGGAATTTGGCATAGAAAAAATAAGTCCTCCTAAATGAAATTTATGACACTGGAAAAATCCCCAAAGATATGTCAAAATCAATTTTCATTGCACTTCCAAAGAAGACAGGGGCTATAGAATGTGAACTCCATCGCATAATCAGTTTGAGTCATGTAACAAAAATCCTGTTAAGAATAATCATGATGAGGACAAGGAATAGAATCAAAAGAGAAATAGCAGAAGAACAGTGTGGATTTGTGGAGGGGAAAGGAACTATTAATTCCATATACATCCTAAGAACTATCATAGAGAGGTCAATTGAGATGAATAAGGATTTGTATTTATGCTTTGTTGACTATACCAAGGCTTTCGATCGGGTACGACATGAAGAATTGATAACCAACTGGAGAGACTCAATGTCGATGGAAAAGATCTACGAATAATCAGGAATATGTACTGGGAACAAACAGCTGCAATGAAATAGAAAACAATATAAGCTCTTTTCAAAACATCAAAAGAGGAGTCAGACAGGGTTGTGTTTTGTCACCAGATCTGTTTTCACTATATAGCGAAAACATCATGAGAAACCTAGAAGAAGACCTGGATTAAAGGTTGGAGGGAAAATGATAAACAACATTCGGTACGCAAATGACACCGTGCTAATTGCAGAAAATGAAAGGGACCTACAAAACCTTGTGATATATAGATCTAGAAACAGAAAGCAAGGGTAAGGGGTTGGAACTAAACAGCAGGAAGACTGAAGTCATGGTGATCAGTAAAAAACATGAAATTCCCTCATGCAAAATAAAAACAAATGGCACAACCTTGACACAGGTTAATAAGTTCAAATACCTGGGAAACGGTATTTCATCAGACGGCAGAAGCACATCGGAAATAGCTGGCAGAATCGGCCAAGCCAAACAGCATTCAAGAAGATGACAAGCATTCTTACCAACAAATGCCTATCAATTAACATCAGAAAGAGAGTCCTTGAATGTTATATAGAACCAATACTGTTGTACGGATGCGAGGCGTGGACAGTCAGCAAGCAAAGCCAGAGCAGGATCGAGGCAGCCGAGATGTGGTTTCTCAGAAGAATGTTGAGAGTTCCATGGACAGCAAAGAAAACAAACGTGACAGTCTTGATGGAGGCAGACACAAATAGATCACTGATAAGGAAGATTAGGAAAAGACAAGCAACATTTATAGGCCATTTTATGAGGAAGGGGGATTTGGAGCACCTGGTCACAACGGGAAAGCTGGAGGGAAAAAGAGCACCAGGTAAACCCAGGGAGAGAATGCTAGACGGACTTGCAGAGTGGCTGGGGATGAAGAGGGTGGGGGAGATGCTGGGGGCAACGAGAGAGAGAGATGGTTGGAAGTCGTTGGTCGCCAACGCCATGCGGCAGGGCACCTGATGATGATGATGATGAACAATTAGATGTTTGTTATCGGCATCACGAATAAAATGTGTATTTTTGCTTCGCTTTCGGTCAGACAGAATAACTTCCCGCGTAAATCGTTCTGCGCATGCGCGTAAACGAAGCTGAAAATGGTGCCAACGCAACAGACCAAACGCAGTGGAATGCCGTCTGAAGTTGCTGCAGAAGACAGTAATTGAAAACAACTTCTCCTCAGAAGAAACCGAAAACTATTCTCACAAGTCTTGGGCGTGTAGACGAGCTTACGTTTTCTGTTTAATGCACGTGCCCGACTTCACCACTGCACGTGAGAGTGTCTTGACCGAAACTTGCCATGTTTTGTTTGTTTAGTTTAGCAATAGGGACATAGAGTCTAGGTCTAACACATTTTGACTATTTCAAGTCCCATCATTTTTCTTTTCTTACACTCGTAGTCAAGGTTTGTCGCACGCCCAGTTTTTTTGATGATTCATTCATCATATTCGTATTAAGTTCAGTGTAATGTTTCCGATGGTCAAGCTGGTTTTTAAACGAGTTTGTGAAAGGATGAATCGTGTTGTACTTCTAGATCTGCTACATGTGCGATGAAGGCCTAGGCTAATCACTAAATCAGGTTAATGAACGCGAGCCTTGCAGCAAGGTCTTAAATCTACATATAGAGCGCCACAGTCATCAAAGCGATCACCAGGTGCTAGGTGAGTTGTGAATAGATCTACTGACAGAACACGAAACTTCCACTGCAACTGTAAAACCGTAAAAAACGTCAACGGCCATGGGCGAGATCAGGAGTCTTTTCTAAAAGTTTTTGTGTTGTTAGGCTACTGTGAGTGCCGTGACTGTGGTGTAGGTCAGTGTTGTTACTGTCAGTGCAGCAGTAGTGAAGTGTAGGTCAGTGTGTTACTGTGAGTGCAGTCACATTGTCACATTGTCGATTGTGACATTAGCCTATAGTGTGTTGTTACTGCAGCCGCGAGCCGGTGCAGGGCTGGAGAAATCCACTCGCCCGAGACGAGTAAAATAATCTGTCCGGCGAGTCAAAATCAAAAACTGCTAGTCCGTTGGGCGAGTGACAATTCTGACCCCTGCAATTAAAATTTATTTCGATTTTTCAAACTTTTAGATCTGCCGATTTATTTCGTCTGCAATGATCGAGTCTGCCAACGTTCGCGTGAAAACGAGGCTATCCACGGAAAGATAACTCTTGCTTCCCGTAGGCCTGTCAGTGTAGGGAGTCTGTGCGATACAATCGAGTGTTTTCAGATCAGCGACCTTTCGCGCAGTCTGTCAGTTATGGTCGAACAGTTAGAAGTTTCTAATTAAGTACGGAAAAAAATAACATGTCTTATCGAGATGAAGGGATGGGGAGGGTAAGAGAATGCGTGTGCTATTGGTAAGGACATTCGAGAGAGAAAATTTGATGAATCACAGATCACTTGATTTAAAAGATGATACACCAAAGAAACTGGTTTAGAAGGTATAGACGCCACTTGAAGATTTTTCTCGCATTACCTTCACTTGTCTCTCAGGATATAAATTTCAGTTAGGGTGGATTAAATGTTTTCAAAGGTTTTCCCTGCTCACTGAATTGCCGAAGTCAAGAAAATACACACACACACACACACACACACACACACACACACACACACACACGTTGATAGTTCGCTTTACCTTCTAAATGATGGTAGTGTCACTAGGATCCCTGATGTCTCCAAACACAGGACGACAGCCATCGATTTGTCTCTGATATCACCAGAATTAGCACCATCCTGTACCTGGGAAACTCAGAGACACTTTGGGAAGCGATCATCAACCTATCATCATAACCATAACTGACAAAAACATCAGGATGAAAGACAGCTCTCCTGATATTATTCCAAAATATAATTACAAGCGTGCAGACTGGTCCTTATTTCGAACTGCTCTTGCTAATCAGGATTACAGACATTATGAAAATGAAAATGTAGACATTGTTTTCTAAATTCCAAGAGTCAATTCTAGCCGCTGCAGACGTATCAATTCCGAAACTCAAAACTTCTAAATCGAATAATCGATTGGGTAATGTTTGGTGGACAGAGGCATGTGAGAAAGCAGTTCAATATAAAAGGGAGAAATTCAAAATCTACATCAAAAGCCGGAAACCTGAAGATCATGTGGAAATGAAAAAAGCTAACATCCAATGTAACAAAATCATTGCTGAAGCAAAGAAAGATTATTGGGCATCATTCTGCAAAAAAGAAATTTCAGATTTCAAAGATTTCCATAAAGTCTGGACGAAAATGAATCAAATGAAGAATGGAACCAACTTACCTAGGTGTCCGATAATGATAGAAACATGTAACACATTTCCTTCAGACATGGACAAAGCAGAAACCTTTGTGGACTTATTTGCTAAAAACAGTAAAGTTGAAGGTTTATCTCCAGACTGCAAACATCACAGAGAAATGGAAGATAACAACTCAATCTACACTGATCCAATACCTCAGTATGATCTCTGGTTTAATTCTCCAATCACCTTAGAAGAGCTAAAAAACACAATACTGTTTCTACACAACAAAACGAGTTCGGTAGGTATTGATGCAGTTTCGACTGAAATGATTAAACATCTCCCTGAAAACTATCTTATTTTCCTACACAAAATTTTGCAGAAATGCTGGGTTAGCGGAACTGTACCACAAATCTGGCAAAAGTCTATAGTTATACCGATATTAAAAGCAGGAAAATCGAAAACTGATAAAAACAGTTACAGACCCATTGCTTTGACGTCCCACACAAGCAAACTAATGGAAAGATTGATCTTAAACAGACTTTTACACTACTGTGATAAAAATAACGTTATTCCGGTAAACCAGGCGGGTTTTAGAAAAGGGAGATCCGCAGTTGAACACCTGGTTAAACTTACGACTCAGATCAAACAACAGTTTGCCCGCAGAAAAAGTGTTTTAGCTACTTTCTTTGATGTAAAAAAAGCTTACGATCAAGTTTGGCATAAACGTTTATTGTTCAAGCTAAAATCTGTTGGTTTATCTGGCAATATGTACAATTACATTAAATCTTTTTTAGCTAATAGAACAGTACAGGCTAGAGTGGGAGCTAGTTATTCTACTTCACTGCGCCTCGACATGGGGATTCCACAAGGTTCAGTGATAGCACCTATTTTATTTAATATCCTTATACAGGATCTTCCTAAAGGTTTTTCAAATCGTGTTGTTTTAGTACAGTATGCTGATGATATATGCACTTGGATGAATATCACTTTAAAAAAGACAAATCCACAGAGAACACGGAATTACATCAGGAAATTGTATCAAATTGATCTTGATAATCTTGGAAACTATATGTTAGAAAATGGTCTGTCGTTGTCAGCAGAAAAGACTAACATGATGCTGTTTGATCCTGGTGGTAACTCAAATAACTTGCCTACTTTCAAATTGCTTGGTGAAGTGTTAAATTACAAACAGGTCGTAAAATTTCTGGGAGTTTACATCACTTCGAAATTAAGCTGGAATGTTCATTTTGATTATATTTTAACAAAAGCACGAAAAACCTTAAATTTTTTAAAGATAATAAGCAAATTACCCTAGGGAATGGATACAAATATACTGATTCATCTGTCAACAGCGCTGGTCAGGTCTAAATTATCCTACGCGCAAGAAGTTTTTTTCAATGCACCTAAATATTTACTAAAAAAGATTCAGAACTTGGACTGCAAAAGTCTTAAAATTGCACTAGGTGTACCAACTCATGCTTCTACTCTGGAAACGTACAAAGTTGCTGGAATTCTACCTCTAAACAACCATCGTGAGCTAGCTACAGCAAAGTTTGCAATTAGAACTACTTCACAAGCGAATAATTTTGTGAGCAAAGAAATTAAAATCAGGTCTGATATTGACTTTCCAAAACGAGCAAAAAACATTTCATCACAAATTACAACCGCAACTTACATATCTGACCTGATCAAACAATCCAGCATAACTATGGATGAAATAGCCGAAAAACCAATGTTAACGCCTATCCCTACATGGGAAATGCTAAAGGCCACGTTTGATCTCGATTATGCAGACGTTAAAAAAGATGATAGTGTCAACATTACGCTATCCACAGCTTGTGAACACATCGATGAAAAGTACCGTACCCACCTCCACATTTTTACTGATGGGTCAGTCTTAGCAAATCAGAGCGCTGGAGCAGCGTTTTATGTTCCAAAATTTAACATTAAAAAGTCTTTTTTCATTGGGGCAAATGTATCTATATATACAGCAGAATTGGTCGCTGTTGTTCAAGCGTTGCATTATTTAATAAGCCTTCAGCCTGTGCCTTTCAAAGTAGTTCTGTTTGTTGATTCAAAATCTGTATTATATGCCTTACAGTCTTTTGATACAGACACAAGACCTGATTTAATAATTGAGGCAAATCATCTAATACACTGTTTAAAGATAAATGGCTCGGAAATCAGTTTATGCTGGGTGCCTTCTCACGTTGGTCTTCACGGCAACAACGTAGTTGACAGAGCAGCTAAATCCGGTGCACTCCGTTTTGAAAATTCCATAGAATTACATGTTAACACCTCAGTAAAAGAAGCTTACAACTCGCTAGAATTAGCATCATGGATTCGATTTCATGAACATTTAAATGAAAAATTTGTGTCTCAAAAAAGAATCAAACTTTCAGTTCAAAATATCTGTAAAAAAAAATGCAGTATTCTTCGATATATCATTTGAGATTAATTGTTACCACATATTTTCGTATTCAACTGAACGCTTTGAAAACAAAATATTGTAAAAACGTTTTATGTATTTGCGGTGAACAATTCACATTGTATCACTGTTTGTTTTACTGCAGAAAGCTTCGTTATTTTTTACCAAAGATGTTTACACAAGGAAACTATCTTGAAAAGCATTTTAAAGAAGTGATATCAGATCAAGTTCTATTAGTTAAAATTTCAGAATCATTGGTTCACAGTCCTGTTAATGCGTTACTTTAAGGTTATTATTTTAATTATCATTATCTTATTTTGTTTTGTTTTGCTTTTTATGACGATTTTTCTTTTACATTTGATGTTAGCGTTGTTCTAGTTTCATTTCTCTGTTCATCCATATCATTTTTCTAAAGACCTTGCCGATTCCTTTTAATTTTTTTTCCGTCTTTTACTCTGTTCCCTTCTTTCCCCTCCTCCCCCCCCCCCCCCCCCCAAAAAAAATCATCCTCCATGCCATTTTTATCCGTCTAATATCACTTATAGTGAAAAGACGTTAAATCAAGGAACGAACACACACACACACACACACACACACATAATACTTTTAGAACTTGAGTTTTACAACAACTAATAGACAAATTTGAAAAAGAAACATAAAAAAACAACAAAACAAAACAAAAACAAAACAAAACACACACACACACACACACACACAACACATACACACACACACACACACACACACACACACCAATTAACCATTCAATTAAAGCTTCAAGCCAATAGATACGTAGTTAAGTACCTCTACAGACCTAGCCAACAGATAAGATGTGGCTGGTGATCCGATGGAAACAAACAGGCTTTAAAAAGCTACAAACTAACCATCCTTGTGTATAGAACTGCCAATTGTTCAGCTAGACATGCTTTTACTGAACATACTTACCAAGTTTCACCAATGCCACCATTTCTCACTGTTTGTGTTATGCGTATGCTATACACATATAAGTACACTCTCTCTCTGTGTCTGTCTCTCTCCCTCTCTCTCTTAATGGTGTCATGCTCTGTCTCTTTCTCTCCATCACACACTTACACTTTAAAAGTAAGTGCTTAAAATTATGACAGAAGAAAAATATTGCAGGATGACAGTGAAGTAATTTGCAAAACATAAACAACCAGTTTGATTAAAATAAATTTTGACTATGTTAGCAAAAAGGTAATTGTAAATGTATGTTAAACTGAAGAACTCTCTCTAGCTTACACACAGAATCCATGTAAACTTTGAGAACAATCAGCTACCTTTTACATCTTTGTGTTATCACAATATTCCGACCTTCAGAAGACTATCAAACTAATAATCTCATAAAATAAATATTATACGGGAATGAAGGACAGGTTTCGACCTGTCAACTGTACTAATTTGCATGAAGGTAGTCCTGTGTGACCCGTATAATTTAAATTGCCGTGAACCGGTCACCCAAGCACTGCCGCGAGCCAGTCACCATTACATGACACGCGTTGAAACTTCGTCGTGTTTTTGCGCAGATTTTCGTATGGGTACATTTATAACAAAAACAAACAGCACAGATCAATAGAGGAAAGACCAATCTTTATCTTCATGATAACTTCGTCATTCATGTTCATCTGCAAGAATATTTGACATGTGCGATTTTTCCACTGACTGACACAATTCCCGCATTGCTGAAGAGAGGCTGCCGATACCTATATGTAGTGTAGGTTAGATCTGTTGTATGTAGTGTAGGTTAGATCTGTTGTATGTAGTGTAGGTTAGGTGTGTTGTATGTTCAACACATGTACAGACAGTCTGCCGCAAAGCATACATTGATCTTAGACGCATTAGTTATATTCGCCACTTACTTTCAGAAGACGCTACCAAAACATTTCTTTCTGCCTTTGTTCTCTCCAAATTAGACTTCTGTAACTCCCTCTTTTCTGGCTGTCCTCAAAATCAATTAGACAAACTTCAAAAAGTACAAAACTCTGCCGCTAAACTTGTTTCTCGTTCCCGCAAGCATGATCATGTCACACCTATTCTCAAATCCCTTCACTGGTTGCCTGTTCAAGCTCGCATTGACTATAAGCTTGCCTCACTATGCCACTCTTTTTTCTCTGATCTCTCTCCTCGCTACCTGGTTGATCTTCTCTCTGTGTACACTCCTTCTAGAAATCTCCGCTCCATTGCTGATACCAGATTGTTCCGTGTTCCACGCGTGCGCACAAAAACATTTGGACATCGCTCTTTCTCCTTCGCAGCCCCCACTATCTGGAACTCTCTTCCCTTTGAAATCCGACACCTAAAATCGACTTCTTCTTTCAAAACAGCTCTAAAAACTCGCCTCTTTCAAAAATATTATCAGTAAGTTCAACCTCATTTCCCCCCAGCCTAATAGTAGAAAAGGTGTGTTAGTGTGTGTGTATGTTATAGTAGGTAGGTGGGGGGTGGGGGTGGGTGATTATAGAGCCCAATGTGCCTCACAGTACTTTGGGGTATAGCCGTGGGGGTTGTGGGGTGCATTTGGACTTGCGTGAGAATCCGTGTATGATTGTAGCGTATGTAGTATTTTTATGGATTTATTCTATTACTTGTATTGTGTATTTAGTGTATGTACGTGAGGTCCAAGAGATTGAAATATTGTGAGTGAATGATTGTAAAGCGTCATAAGCTCCGCCGTAGGCAGAGATGTGCGCTTATAAATGGTCTCTTATTATTATTATTATTATTATTGTATGTAGTGTAGGTTAGATGTGTTGTATGTAGTGTAGGTTAGGTGTGTTGTATGTAGTGTAGGTTAGGTGTGTTGGATGTAGTGTAGGTTAGGTGTGTTGTATGTAGTGTAGGTTAGGTCTGTTGTATGTAGTGTAGGTTAGGTCACTTGTAGTTGTATGTACTAATGTAGTGTTGGTTAGATCTGTTGTGTGTAGTGTAGATTACACCTGTCTGTTGTATGTAGTGTAGGTTAGATGTGTTGTATGTAGTGTAGGTTAGGTCTGTTGTATGTAGTGTAGGTTAGATCTGTTGTATGTAGTGTAGGTTAGGTGTGTTGTATGTAGTGTAGATTAGGTGTGTTGTATGTAGTGTAGGTTAGGTCTGTTGTATGTAGTGTAGGTTAGGTCTGTTGTATGTAGTGTAGGTTAGGTCTGTTGTATGTAGTGTAGGTTAGGTCACTTGTAGTTGTATGTAGTGTTGGTTAGATCTGTTGTATGTAGTGTAGATTACACCTGTCTGTTGTATGTAGTGTAGGTTAGGTCTGTTGTATGTAGTGTAGGTTAGGTCTGTTGTATGTAGTGTAGGTTAGGTGTGTTGTATGTAGTGTAGGTTAGGTCTGTTGTATGTAGTGTAGGTTAGATCTGTTGTATGTAGTGTAGGTTAGGTGTGTTGTATGTAGTGTAGGTTAGGTCTGTTGTATGTAGTGTAGGTTAGGTCTGTTGTATGTAGTGTAGGTTAGGTCTGTTGTATGTAGTGTAGGTTAGGTCTGTTGTATGTAGTGTAGGTTAGATCTGTTGTGTGTAGTGTAGATTACACCTGTCTGTTGTATGTAGTGTAGGTTAGATGTGTTGTATGTAGTGTAGGTTAGGTCTGTTGTATGTAGTGTAGATTACACCTGTCTGTTGTATGTAGTGTAGGTTAGATGTGTTGTATGTAGTGTAGGTCAGGTCTGTTGTGTGTAGTGTAGATTACACCTGTCTGTTGTATGTAGTGTAGGTTAGATGTGTTGTATGTAGTGTAGGTTAGGTCTGTTGTATGTAGTGTAGGTTAGGTCACTTGTAGTTGTATGTAGTGTTGGTTAGATCTGTTGTGTGTAGTGTAGATTACACCTGTCTGTTGTATGTAGTGTAGGTTAGGTGTGTTGTATGTAGTGTAGGTTAGGTGTGTTGTATGTAGTGTAGGTTAGATCTGTTGTATGTAGTGTAGGTTAGGTGTGTTGTATGTAGTGTAGGTTAGATCTGTTGTATGTAGTGTAGGTTAGATCTGTTGTATGTAGTGTAGGTTAGGTGTGTTGTATGTAGTGTAGGTTAGGTCTGTTGTATGTAGTGTAGGTTAGGTCTGTTGTATGCAGTGTAGGTT
>JAPXFY010001270.1:35000-38513 GCA_030674185.1 Monoplex corrugatus | reverse complement strand
CCCTGTCTCTGTCTCTCTCTGTCTGTCTCTCACACACATACACGTCTGTATGCTTGTCTCTCTCTTACTCTGTCTCACTCCCTCCCCCCTCTCTCTCTCATTCATTCACTCACTCACCCACTCACTCATTCACTCACTCACTCACTCATTCACTCACTCATTCATTGTATGTTTGTTTGTCTCTCTGTTACTCTGTCTATCTCTCGGTCTGTCTGTCTGTCTGTCTGTCTCTCTCTTACACATTCTCATTGTCTGTATGCTTGTTTGTCTCTATCTTACTCTGTCTCACTCTCTTTCTTTCTCTCTCTTTCTCATTCTCATTCTCTCTCTTTCTCTCTCTTCCTCCCTCCCTCCCTCTCTCTCTCCTCTCCCCCCCCTCTCTCTCTCTCTCTGAGTGCGGGAGGAAGTCAGTGTATGTGAATAATTGATTCCCCAGATGCCGTTTGCTTGAATGAAATTCTTGCACAGCTTGTCCCGTTATCTGCATATATTCCTGTATAGTGGTCAGGTTGTCTGCCCGTCCATCGTTCTGTCTGTCTGTCTCTGTCTCTGTCTCTGTCTGTGTCTGTGTCTGTCTATCTATCTATCTCTGTCTGTCTGTCTGTCTGTCTCTGTCTCTGTCTGTGTCTCTGTCTGTGTCTCTGTCTGTGTCTGTCTGTGTCTGTCTATCTATCTGTCTGTCTGTCTCTGTCTGTCTGTGTCTGTCTATCTATCTCTGTCTCTGTCTGTCTATCTATCTCTGTCTCTGTGTCTGTCCATCTATCTCTGTCTGTCTGTCTGTGTCTGTCTATCTATCTCTGTCTCTGTCTGTGTCTGTCTATCTCTGTCTCTGTCTGTGTCTGTATCTGTCTCTGTCTCTGTCTGTCTATCTATCTCTGTCTGTCTGTCTCCGTCTGTGTCTGTCTCTGTCTGTCTGTGTCTGTGTCTGTCTATCTATCTCTGTCTCTGTCTGTGTCTGTCTATCTATCTCTGTCTGTGTCTGTCTATCTATCTCTGTCTGTCTGTGTCTGTCTGTCTATCTCTGTCTCTGTCTCTGTCTGTGTCTGTCTATCTCAGTCTGTGTCTGTCTGTCTGTCTTTGTCTGTGTCTGTCTATCTATCTCTGTGTCTGTGTCTGTCTATCTATCTCTGTGTCTGTGTCTGTCTATCTATCTCTGTGTCTGTCTATCTATCTCTGTCTGTCTGTGTCTGTCTATCTCTGTCTGTGTCTGTCTATCTCTGTCTGTCTGTCTGTCTGTGTCTGTCTATCTCTGTCTCTGTCTGTGTCTGTCTGTCTATCTCTGTCTGTCTGTCTGTCTGTGTCTGTCTATCTATGTCTGTCTGTCTGTCTATCTATCTCTGTCTGTCTATCTATCTCTGTCTGTCTGTCTATCTCTGTCTCAATCTGTCTGTGTCTATCTCTGTCTGTGTCTGTGTCTGTCTATCTATCTCTGTCTGTGTCTGTGTCTGTCTGTCTATCTCTGTCTCTGTCTGTCTATCTATCTCTGTGTCTGTGTCTGTCTATCTATCTCTGTGTCTGTCTATCTATCTCTGTGTCTGTCTATCTATCTCTGTCTGTCTGTGTCTGTCTATCTCTGTCTGTGTCTGTCTATCTCTGTCTGTCTGTCTGTGTCTGTCTATCTATCTCTGTCTCTGTCTGTGTCTGTCTATCTCTGTCTCTGTCTGTGTCTGTATCTGTCTCTGTCTCTGTCTGTCTATCTATCTCTGTCTGTCTGTCTCCGTCTGTGTCTGTCTCTGTCTGTCTGTGTCTGTCTATCTATCTCTGTCTCTGTCTGTGTCTGTCTATCTATCTCTGTCTGTGTCTGTCTATCTATCTCTGTCTGTCTGTGTCTGTCTGTCTATCTCTGTCTCTGTCTCTGTCTGTGTCTGTCTATCTCTGTCTGTGTCTGTCTGTCTGTCTTTGTCTGTGTCTGTCTATCTATCTCTGTGTCTGTGTCTGTCTATCTATCTCTGTGTCTGTGTCTGTCTATCTATCTCTGTGTCTGTATATCTATCTCTGTCTGTCTGTGTCTGTCTATCTCTGTCTGTGTCTGTCTATCTCTGTCTGTCTGTCTGTCTGTGTCTGTCTATCTCTGTCTCTGTCTGTGTCTGTCTGTCTATCTCTGTCTGTCTGTCTGTGTCTGTCTATCTATGTCTGTCTGTCTGTCTATCTATCTCTGTCTGTCTGTCTGTGTCTGTCTGTCTCTGTCTGTCTGTGTCTGTCTGTCTCTGTCTGTCTGTGTCTGTCTATCTCTGTCTGTGTCTGTGTCTGTCTATCTCTGTCTGTGTCTGTCTATCTATCTCTGTCTGTGTCTGTCTATCTCTGTCTCTGTCTGTGTCTGTCTATCTCTGTCTATCTCTGTCTCTGTCTGTGTCTGTCTATCTCTGTCTGTGTCTGTCTATCTATCTCTGTCTGTCTGTGTCTGTGTGTCTATCTCTGTCTGTGTTTGTGTCTGTCTATCTCTGTCTCTGTCTGTCTATCTCTGTCTGTGTCTGTCTATCTATCTCTGTCTGTGTCTGTCTATCTATTTCTGTGTCTGTCTGTCTATCTAGCTCTGTCTGTGTCTGTGTCTGTCTATCTATCTCTGTCTGTGTCTGTCTATCTATCTCTGTCTGTCTGTCTTTGTCTGTCTATCTCTGTCTATCTGTCTGTGTCTGTCTATCTATCTCTGTCTCTGTTTGTGTCTGTCTATCTATCTCTGTCTGTCTGTCTGTCTCTTTGTCTCTGCCTCTTTCTGTCTGTCTGTCTGTCTGTCTCCCTCTCTCTCTCTCTCCCCTTCTCTCCCCTCTCTCTATCCTTCTCTCTCTCCTGCTCTCTCCCTCGCTCTCTCTCCCTCTCTCTCCCCCTCTCCTCTTTCTCTCCCTCCTCTTTCTCGCCCTCTCGCTCCCTCTTTCTCTCCCTCTCTCTCCCTCCCCTCCCTCTCCCTTCCTCTCTTTCCCTCTCTCTCTCTCCCTTTCCCCTCTCTCTCCCTTTGTCTCTCTCCCCCTCTCTCTCCCTCCCTGTCCCTCTCTCTCTCTTTCTCTCCCTCTCTCTCTCCCTCCCTCTCTCACTCCCTCTCTCTCTCTACCTCTCTCCCTCTCTCTCTCTCCCTCTGTCTCTCTCTCCCTCTCTCTGTTCCCCTCGGTTTTCTCTCTGTCTCTCTGTCTCTCTGTCTCTCTGTCTCTGTCTCTGTCTCTCTCTCTCTCTCTCTTCCTCTCCTGCCTGCATGGAAGTCAAACTCTGGACCTCATTGATCAGCATGGTGCTGAAAGCAATGGACGGTCATTCTATTGATTAATTGATTGATTTAGTTCAGGTTTTACATCGACGCCCACCTCAGGTGATATGGCCGACGGGGATAACCATCCCAGAGACGTGGGGGAAGGGGGACCTATCTAATCCTACGCTGACACCACCAGAACAACAATAGATGTTAAGGGGGCAGACCTACCCAGACCTACCCTGATGTATACATCAGACATAATATGTTCAAACGTTTTCATCCGATTTCCTTGATATTTGGCACACATATAGCAGGAACAGGTACCTATAGCC
>JAPXFY010001270.1:15000-30000 GCA_030674185.1 Monoplex corrugatus | reverse complement strand
ATATTATTCATCACGTAATTAGCTAACCTACCTATATTATTCATCACATAATTAGCTAGCCTACCTATATTATTCATCACGTAATTAGCTAGCCTACCTATATTATTCATCACGTAATTAGCTAGCCTACCTATATTATTCATCGCGTAATTAGCTAGCCTACCTATGTTATTCATCATGTAATTGGCTAGTCTACCTATGTTATTCATCACGTAATTAGCTAGTCTATCTATGTTATTCATCATGTAATTGGCTAGTCTACCTATGTTATTCATCACGTAATTAACTAGCCTACCTGTGTTATTCATCGGGTAATTAGCTAGCCTACCTATGTTATTCATTGGGTAATTGGCTAGTCTACCTATGTTATTCATCGCGTAATTGGCTAATGTACCTATGTTATTCATCGCGTAATTAGCTAGTCTACCTATGTTATTCATCAGGTAATTAGCTAGTCTACCTATGTTAGTCATCACGTAATTAGCTAGCCTACCTATGTTATTCATCGGGTAATTAGCTAGCCTACTATGTTATTCATCACGTAATTGGCTAGTCTACCTATGTTATTCATCACGTAATTGGCTAGTCTACCTATGTTATTCATCACGTAACTGGCTAGTCTACCTATGTTATTCATCACGTAACTGGCTAGTCTACCTATGTTATTCATCACGTAATTGGCTAATCTACCTTTGTTGCCCACCCCCACCCCCCATTCCAGATTTGTGTATGTTGACAAACCACCTGTATCAGTGTGTTACTCCTTCATCTCCTCTAGTCCCCTGTCTCTTCCGCCTCCTTTTCCTCCACTTCGTCCGGTTTTTTTTCCCTGCCCCTCTCCCCCTTTCTTTTCTTTCACAGTTAACGAAAATGTAGTTGTTTGATTGAAGCAGCTGAGATGTGGTTTCTAAGAAGAATGTTGAGAGTTCCATGGACAACAAAGAAAACAAACGAGACAGTCTCGATGGGGACAGACACAAGAAGACCATTGATAAGGAAGATTAGGAAAAGACAGGCAACATTTATAGGACATTTTATGAGGAAGGGAGATTTGGAGCTCCTGGTCACAACGGGAAAGCTGGAAGGAAAGAGAGCACCGGGTAGACCCAGGGAGAAGATACTAGACGGACTTGCAGAGTGGCTGGGGACAAGGAGGGGTGGAAGAGATGCTTGAGGCAACAAGAGACAGAGACAGATGGAAGTCCGTAATCGCCAACGCCATGCGGCAACGCACCTGATGATGAATCTTTGGTGCTCGCCACGCTTGTGTATATAGATGTGTTTTTGGCCGTGACAGGGTCCACACGGGGGTGAAGGTGGGATAAAAGTGCGGGGGAAAAAGTAGAATGATTACATGGTTTGAGTATCCTGCTTAATATCTTGATTACACGTGTAGTATTCTTCTCCTAAGGTCTGCTTTGTTTTTTCCAAAAATATTACGAGGGTGGAAAACAGCGCACGCACACGCACGCGCGCGTGCACACACACCCACACACACACACACACACACACACACACACATACACACACACACACACACATACACAAACACACACAAACACACACACAAACACACACACACACACATCTAATATATTACATTATGTGGACAGACATTAAATGAAATTGAACACACAGACACACACTCTCTCTCTTTGTCTGTCTCCCTCTCTGTCTCTATTTCTCTGTCTCTGTCTGTGCCTGCCTGTCTGTCTGTCTGTTTGTCTGTCTGTCTGTCTGTCTGTCTCTCTCTCTCCCTCTCTCTCTCTGTGCCCCCCTGTCTGACACTGACGCACCCTAAATAGCGCGACTGCATTCTTTGCCACAAATAAGACGTGGCAGTGACTATCCCGTGATGTAGGTCAGTAGGCGTAACCTTTCGCAGGCGGATAACGGATGTAGCAGTGGGTTAAATGTCGTCAGTAGTATTACATGTACTGTCTGTGTGCCTGGGTCTGCTTCTGTATGCCTATCGGTACAACGTGGTCTTTCTGCCTGGGTCTGTTTCTGTATGCCGGTACAGCGTAGTCTGTCTGCCTGGGTCTGCTTCTGTATGCCTATCGGTACAACGTGGTCTTTCTGCCTGGGTCTGTTTCTGTATGCCGGTACAGCGTAGTCTGTCTGCCTGGGTCTGTTTCTGTATGCCGGTACAGCGTAGTCTGTCTGCCTGGGTCTGTTTCTGTATGCCTACCGGTACAGTGTAGTCTGTCTGCCTGGGTCTGTTTCTGTATACCTATCGGTACAGTGTAGTCTGTCTGCCTGGGTCTGTTTCTGTATGCCTACCGGTACAACGTAGTCTGCCTGGGTCTGTTTCTGTATGCCTACCGGTACAGTGTAGTCTGTCTGCCTGGGTCTGTTTCTGTATGCCTATCAGTACAGTGTAGTCTGTCTGCCTGGGTCTGTTTCTGTATGCCTATCAGTACAGTGTAGTCTGTCTGCCTGGGTCTGTTTCTGTATGCCTATCAGTACAGTGTAGTCTGTCTGCCTGGGTCTGTTTCTGAATGCCTACCGGTACAGCGTAGTCTGTCTGCCTGGTTCTGTTTCTGCATGCCTAACGGTACAACGTGGTCTGTCTGCCTGGGTCTGTTTCTGTATGCCTACCGGTACAACGTAGTCTGTCTGCCTGGGTCTGTTTCTGTATGCCTACCGGTACAACGTAGTCTGTCTGCCTGGGTCTGTTTCTGTATGCCTACCGGTACAGTGTAGTCTGCCTGCCTGGGTCTGTTTCTGTATGCCTACCGGTACAGCGTAGTCTGCCTGCCTGGGTGTGTTTCTGTATGCCTACCGGTACAACGTAGTCTGTCTGCCTGGGTCTGTTTCTGAATGCCTACCGGTACAGCGTAGTCTGTCTGCCTGGGTCTGTTTCTGTATGCCTAACGGTACAACGTGGTCTGTCTGCCTGGGTCTGTTTCTGTATGCCTACCGGTACAACGTAGTCTGTCTGCCTGGGTCTGTTTCTGTATGCCTACCGGTACAACGTAGTCTGTCTGCCTGGGTCTGTTTCTGTATGCCTACCAGTACAGTGTAGTCTGCCTGCCTGGGTCTGTTTCTGTATGCCTACTGGTACAGTGTAGTCTGTCTGCCTGGGTCTGTTTCTGTATGCCTACTGGTACAGTGTACTCTGTCTGCCTGGGTCTGTTTCTGTATGCCTACCGGTACAGCGTAGTCTGTCTGCCTGGGTCTGTTTCTATATGCCTACCGGTACAACGTGGTCTGTCTGCCTGGGTCTGTTTCTGTATGCCTACCGGTACAGTGTAGTCTGTCTGCCTGGGTATGTTTCTGTATGCCTACCGGTACAGCGTAGTCTGCCTGCCTGGGTGTGTTTCTGTATGCCTACCGGTACAACGTGGTCTGTCTGCCTGGGTCTGTTTCTGTATGCCTACCGGTACAGTGTAGTCTGTCTGCCTGGGTCTGTTTCTGAATGCCTACCGGTGCAACGTGGTCTGTCTGCCTGGGTCTGTTTCTGAATGCCTACCGGTACAGTGTAGTCTCTCTGCCTGGGTCTGTTTCTGAATGCCTACCGGTACAGTGTAGTCTGTCTGCCTGGGTCTGTTTCTGTATGCCTACCGGTACAGTGTAGTCTGTCTGCCTGGGTCTGTTTCTGTATGCCTACCGATACAACGTGGTCTGTCTGCCTGGGTCTGTTTCTGAATGCCTACCGATACAACGTGGTCTGTCTGCCTGGGTCTGTTTCTGTATGCCTACCGGTACAGTATAGTCTGTCTGCCTGGGTCTGTTTCTGTATGCCTACCGGTATAGTGTAGTCTGTCTGCCTGGGTCTGTTTCTGTATGCCTACCGGTACAACGTAGTCTGTCTGCCTGGGTCTGTTTCTGTATACCTACCGGTACAACGTAGTCTGTCTGCCTGGGTCTGTTTCTGTATGCCTACCGGTACAACGTAGTCTGTCTGCCTGGGTCTGTTTCTGTATGCCTACCGGTACAGTGTAGTCTGTCTGCCTGGGTCTGTTTCTGTATGCCTACCAGTACAACGTAGTCTGTCTGCCTGGGTCTGTTTCTGTATGCCTACCGTACAGCGTAGTCTGTCTGCCTGGGTCTGTTTCTGTATGCCTATCGGTACAACGTAGTCTGTCTGCCTGGGTCTGTTTCTGTATGCTTATCGGTACAGTGTAGTCTGCCTGCCTGGGTCTGTTTCTGTATGCCTACCGGTACAGTGTAGTCTGTCTGCCTGGGTGTGTTTCTGTATGCCTATCGGTACAGCGCAATTGTTAGAGCGCTCGAGTTTGTTGGTTCGTTTGTTTGCTTTTTGATTATTTTGAAACAAGTAATGCAAACAAACACAACCAGAACAAGATTGAGGCAGCCGAGATGTGGTTTCTATGAAGAATGTGTGTGTTCCATGGACAGCAAAGAAAGTAAACCAGTCTTGATTGAGGCAGACACAAGAAGACCATTCATAAGGAAGATTAGGAAAAGACAGACAACACTTATAGGCCATTTTATGACGAAAGGGGAATTGGAGCACCTGGTCACAACGGGAAAGCTGGAGGGAAAGAGAACACCAGGTAGACCCAGAGAGAAAATATTGGACGGACTTGGAGAGTGGCTGAAGACAAAGAGGGTGGAAGAGGTGCTTGCAGCAACAAGGGATAGAAACAGATGGAAGGCCATGATCGCCAACGCTATGTGGCAAGGCACTTGATGATGATGATGAATGCAAATATTGCTTGGCTACTAGTGAGGAATTGTTGCTGTGGGTCCCATCCAGCGTCCTCAGGTGTTTCATGTTAAGGGTGCAGACCTACCCAGATTTGGGTACCAAGATTGTGATGGTCAGTGTTTCAGTTCTAATCAACCAATCACCATGATATTTGGCAAGAAGATACCTCAGACAGTATTCTTTGGATTGAATATCTTTGTTGGGGTCTGTGAGTTATGAAAAGTTGACAAACATTAATAAATTAAAAAACGTTCTCGCGAAAAGGAACAAAATATAGTACATACTGTGACATTTATAGCTACACATATATTCATGTTAGGAATTTAATATTTAGTGAGCAAACACATCTGTATAGCATGTATGGCATGTAGTAAAATCTTAGCTCTACTATCATTATTTCCTGTACAATCATCACACCAATGTTTAGAATAATTTTAATAAATTTTTTTTATAGTACAACTTTTGATAAAAACGTTTCTTTCAAGCAGAACTGCAAGATTTTAGTACCAGCTATAGGTACCTGTCCCCGCTATATGTGTGCCAAATATCAAGGAAATCGGATGAAAACTTTTGAAGATATTATGTCTGATGTATACATCAGGGTAGGTCTGGGTAGGTCTGCCCCCTTAACTCTGACCTACATCTTGGCTGCTGGCTTCAGGAAATCAGACCTGTTGACAGCATGGAAAGTTCTGGTGACAGCTCTGAGTGACGGCAAATGGAGGATACCTTTGCGGGCTTGTCAGAACTAGCTGAATATTATCATGGCTGATCACGTTTGCGATTGAACGAAGACCCCCTGGGGTTTTGGCCAAACAGCGTTCGGAGCTTCCGACTGTAAAGTGTCGTGACTTTAATAACGGGAACAGAGCTGGCAGCGGAGCGAGCTGGTGGCAGGACAGGCTGCCCAATAGAGGGATGAAGACCCAGAGTAAGGCAAAGGAGAGCTCTTTGTTCTCTCTTGGTCCGGAGGCTGGGCTGGATCTGTCTGGTGTGCGTTGTGTGGCTGTGACCTGGGCTTTGTCATCTTCCCACTTTGCCACTCGGCTTGTGAATAAGTGACTGATGACTGAGTTCGAATGGGGATCATGCACAGAGAGAGAGAGAGAGAGAGGGAGGGAAAGAGAGAGAGGGAGGGAGAGAAGAGAAAGAGAAGAGAGAGAGAGGGAGAAAGAGAGAGAGAGGGGGGGAGAGAGAGAGAGGGAGGGAGAGAAGAGAGAGAGAAGAAAGAGAGATGGAGAAAGAGAGAGAAGAGAGAGAGGGGGGAGGGAGAGAGAGAGAGAAGAGAGAGAGGGGGGGAGAGAGAGAGAACAGAGAGAGAGAAGAGAGAGGGGAGAGAGAGAGAGAAGAGAGAGGGAGAGAGAGAGAAGAGAAAGAGAGAGGGGAGAGAGAGAGAGAAGAGAGAGAGGAAGAGAGAGAGAAGAGAGAGAGAGAAGAGAGGGAGGGAGAAAGAGAGAGAAGAGAGAGGGAGAGAGAGAGAAGAGAGAGAGAGGGGGAGAGAGAGAGAGAGAGAGAGAGAGAAGAGAGAAAGAGAGAGGAGAGAAAGAAAAGAGAGAGAAAGAGAGGAGAAAGAGAGAAAAGAGGAAGACAGAAGAGAGAGGGAGAGAGAGAGAAGAGAGAGAGAAAGACAGGGAGAGAGGGAGAGAGAGAGTGAGAGGGAGGGAGAGAAAAGAGAGAGAAGAGAGATGGAGAAAGAGAGAGAGAGAGAAGAGAGACAGGGAGAAAGAGAGAGAGAGGGAGGGAGAGAAGAGAGAGAGAAGAGAGAGAGGCTGAGAGAGAGAGGAGAGAGAGAGAGAGAGGGAGGGAGAGAGAGAGAAGAGAGGGAGAGACAGAGAAGAGAGAGAGAGAAAGAGAGAGAGAGAAGAGAGAGAGGGAGAAGAGAGGGAGGGAGAAAGAGAGAGAAGGGAGGGAGAGAGAGAGAGAGAGAAGAGAGAGAGAAAAGAGAAAGAGAGGAAGAGAGAGAGAAGAGGGAGACAGAAGAGAGTGGTTCTCCAGCTGTTGCGGTCGTCTTCGAGGTCCTCCCAGGACTCAGTGTTGATCTCCACCGCCTTCATGTCACGTTTGCAAACGTCTTTGTATCTCAGCTGTGGGCGGCCAATGTTTCTCTGCCCTGTGGCAAGCTCACCATAAAGGATGTCTTTTGGGATGCGACCATCTTCCATGCGGCGAACGTGGCCCAACCAGCGCAGCCGACGCTGTCTCAGCATGGTATGCATGGTTGGGAGGCCAGCGCGGGTCAGGACTTCGGTGTTGGTCACCTTGTCTTGCCAGGAAATGCTGAGTATGCGCCGTAGGCTTCTCAGGTGGAAGGTATTGAGCCTTTTCTCCTGATGAGCATGCGTGGTCCACGCCTCGCTGCCATACAGCAAGGTGCTGAGGACACAGGCGTTATATACAGCCATCTTTGTTTTCGTGGTCAGCTTGGGATTTGTCCACACCCTTTGTGTGAGGCGGGCTAGTGTTGTGGCTGCCTTCCCGATCCTCTTGTCGATCTCTGTGTCGAGGGAGAGGTTATCGGTGATGGTGGACCCAAGATATGTGAATTGATGGATGGTTTCAAGCTCGTAGTCATCAATGGTGATGGCTGGTGGAGATGGCGTGCCTTGGCCCAGGACGTTTGTCTTCTTAAGACTGATGGTCAGACCAAAATCTTTGCAGGCCTGGGAGAAGCGGTCCATTAGTGACTGCAACTCCCGCTGAGTATGGGTCACAACTGCGGCATCGTCGGCAAATAGCATGTCTCTGATGAGGGCTTCACGGACCTTTGTCCTTGCTCTAAGGCGGGCGAGGTTGAAGAGCCTGCCATCTGATCTGGTCCGCAGGTGGATCCCTTCTTGCGCTGTGCTGAACGCATGCCTCAGGAGGAGAGCGAAGAAGATTCCAAAGAGGGTTGGGGCCAGGACGCAGCCTTGTTTCACACCGCTGCGTACGTCGAAGGGTTTGGAGAGGTTTCCGTTGAACTGCACCGTCCCTTTCATGTTGGAGTGGAGGGACTCAATTAAGCTGTGCAGTTTGGGGGGGGGGGGAGGGGGGGGTGGCAGCCGATTTTTCGGAGAGCCCTGAAAAGGCCATCTCTGCTGACTAGGTCAAAGGCCTTGGTGAGGTCAATGAATGCCACATACAGGGGCAACCGCTGCTCTCTGCACTTATCCTGGATTTGTCGAAGGGAAAAGACCATGTCTACCGTGGATCTCTCTGCTCGAAAACCACATTGTGATTCCGGGTAGACGTGTTCAGCCAGTTTCTGCAGGCGGATTAGGAGGACCCGAGCGTAGACTTTGCCAACAATGCTGAGGAGTGAGATACCTCTGTAGTTATTGCAGTCGCTCCTTTCGCCCTTGTTTTTGTACAGGGTGATGATCTTGGCGTCCCTCATGTCCTGCGGTACAGCTCCCTCATTCCAACACTGACAGAGAACTGCGTGCAAAGGGTGCAGAAGAGAAGTCTTGCAGTGCTTGATGAGGTCTGGGGGAATTCCGTCATTGCCAGGTGCCTTGCCTGATGCCAGGCTATCAATGACGTTGCTGAGTTCGTCCACTTGATGGCATCGAGGGCTGAGGGGGACACCATGGTCTGTGTGGAGTAGAGGTTGGAGTAGTGTTCCGCCCATCTTTCCATCTGTCGGCTAGGACCGCTGATTACTTCCCCAGTGGAGGATTTGAGGGGGGCGATCTTGCTCTGTGTTGGTCCCAGTGCCTTCTTGATGCCATCATACATTCCTCGGATGTTGCCTCTTTCAGCAGCACTCTGTATCTCTTTGCTGAGCTCTGTCCAGTACTCGTTTGCACAGCGCCTGGCGTTAAGCTGAACCTTACTCCTGGCAGCCCTGAGGATTTGCAGGATCTTCTCACTGGGTGACCGCTTATACTCGGTGAGTGCGGCGCGCTTGGCCTCAACAGTGATGATTTGGCCTCAAACCAGTCGTGGGACTTCACAGTTTTCTTCCCAAAGGTGGCCATAGCAATGCGGTGCATGGTGTCTCGTAGCGTTTCCCATCTCTCAGTGGCAGAGTCTTTGGGCTGCAATGCATCGTATTCTCTCTGAAAGGCCTCTGCGAACTGTTCTACAAGATCTGGCTGAGACATCTTGCTGACGTCAATGCGAGGGTTCCCTTGTTTCTTTGAGCAGTGGAACTTCTTTGATTGCAGCCTGATCTTGCAACATACCAGAGAATGGTCTGTGTCGCAGTCTGCGCTGTGATAGGAGCGAGTGTGGAGAACGTTTTTGATAGCAGCACGTCTTACTAGGATCAAATCCAGTTGGTGCCAATGTTTTGAGCGCGGATGCCTCCAGGAGACTCTGTGTTGAGGCTTCGTCTTGAAGAAGGAGTTGGCGATGCACAGTTCATGGCAGGCGCAAAACTCAAGCAGTCGCTGTCCATTCTCATTCATTTTCCCCACTCCAAAGGAACCGAGGCAGGAGGGCCATGAGTCATTGTCTGCACCCACTCTGGCGTTGAAGTCGCCCAGGAGAACAAGTTGTTCTGTCCTGGGGATGTTCCTTATGGTTGATGCAAGATTTTCGTAGAACTCATCCTCGTCTGGAGAGGCAGACAGAGTTGGGGCATTAACGCTGATGAGAGTGACATAGCCTTCGGTGGTGTTGAGGCGGAGAGTCAAGAGTCGCTCTGAACCGCCGCTGCCTGGTTCAATCATGTTCAGCAGGCTGTTCCTTACTGCAAAGCCTACTCCGTACTCTCTTGGGGCATCAGAACTCTTTCCTTGCCAGAAGAAGGTGTAGTCCCTTTCCTTCAGTGTTCCTGAGTCAGCCAGCCGTGTTTCCTGCAGAGTGGCAATGTCCACATTGAGCCTCTTTAGCTCGCTGTTTATGATGGTGGTCTTTCTGGCGTCGCTGATGTCTTGCAGATCTTGGGAAAGCCCAGGCATCATTGTTCGGACATTCCAACAGCCCAGTTTCACTGCTGATCCTTTTCCTGATCCGTTTCTTGAATTTGAATTTTTCTTTTTGCCTGGTGCGGTAGTTAACGACCTGCTTGTCAGAATTTCTCCTAATCTTCATGCACCCAATGAAGAAGGCAGGTCGTGGCGGGACAGCACCTGATTGGCTGGGGGCTGCCCAGCTTAGGCGGGCGGTAGCTGTCCAGTAAGACACGAAGGTCTCTCCCACCGTCAAAAGCAACCCTGGCGTCAGCTCTACGCCAGTTGAGCAATGACTTATCACCGGTATCTGTTGCTTCCCGTGTTGTGCCGACACTAGTGTTAGTAGCGAGGCTGGAGTGTCCTCTCCAGGTCGTAGGTGCAGAGTGTTTGTGGATGAATGTACGGATGTAAGCCTGGGCAGTGTAATATGGAAGACAGGCTGTTGCCCATGCAACTTGTCCCCCCTCTCCACCTCGCTGACAGATCCAAAGGAACAGCAGGGCTGTTACGTTTTGGTGCCAACGCGGCCGCAGGAGCTGCCGGAAAGTGACAAAGTTTGCCATCCAACCGCCTTAGGGGCTCCACACCGGATTTACTGTCAGGGTTTACTCCCTTAGCTAGATGGCCGCGGGTAGCTCTTCAGAGCTGGCGCCCTTTGATGGATCTAATTTAATTCCACCAGGGTTTCTAGCCACCCTCCTCACCATCCTCCTGAGAGGACTGGTGGGGGTGCTGGTTTAGTCGCCAGCAATTCGACCCTGTGACAGGTAGTACTGGGTTCCAGGTTACCAGTAGCGGATACATCTATCCGACCTGACTGTAGGAAAGGAAACATAAACATAAAAAATGGTGTACCACAAAAAGGAAAAAAGACGGCAGCTACGCCAATCTGGCAGGTAATCTTTGGAATAACATCATGTAATACGAAAGAGACAGCCAGCAAAATCGGCCAAGCCAAAACAGAATTCAAGAAGATGAAAAGCATTCTTACCAACAAATGCCTTTCAATTAACATCAGGAAGAGAGTTCTTGAATGTTATATAGAACCAATACTGTTGTACGGATGCGAGGCGTGGACAGTCAACAAGCAAAGCCAGAACAAAGATTGAGGCAGCCGAGATGCCGTTTCTAAGAAGAATGTTGAGAGTTCCATGGACAGCAAAGAAAACAAACGAGACAGTCTTGATGGAGGCAGACACAAGTAGATCATTGATAAGGAAGATTAGGAAAAGAAATGCAACATTTACAGGCCATTTTATGAGGAAAGGGGATCAGAGCACCTGGTCACAACAGGAAAGGTGGAGGGAAAGAGAACACCAGGTAGACCCAGGGAGAAAATATTGGACGGACTTGCAGAGTGGCTGAAGACAAAGAGGGTGGAAGATGTGCTTGCGGCAACAAGGGATAGAAACAGATGGAAGGCCATGATCGCCAACGCCATGTGGCAAGGCACTTGATGATGATGATGAATAGGAAAGTATCCAAAGTCTTCATGGCAAATGACAACAGCCTGCACATAAAATCCTGAAGTTCTATCCACACTGTGTTAATCCTTTGACTCCACGACCCTATTGACTCCTGCACCCTACCAACCAACTGCAAAAATTTAATCCTTTGGCTCCCTCATCCTATCCATCAGCATCCTGCAGGAAGCTGGTGGATAGGATGAGGGAGCCAGAGGGTTAAGTTTTTGCTTTGCTAGCATGGTTGACAATGCAGTATGCTGGTGGACAGGGTGCGGGAGTCAAAGGGTTAACTAGCACCCATCTGTCAATGAAAACAAACAAAAGCAACATACAAATGAAACGCAACCTGCCATCCCCATTACAAACCACTCTGAAAACTGTCACCTTAAACAATCAACTTTTACACTAGAATCAGTGCATCTACTGTTTCAAATAGGTCGCCCATGTTCCAGCCAGTCCTTGAAGTTGCACACCACATATAAACTCTAGGCCTTTTACAAATACCACTGTTCACCTCCACCATTCATTACCAAAACAGTCATATCCATTTCTTTTGTGACAGTGGAGTTACCATGTGAAGCTCGGGCTGCTCTCGCCTTTGAGAACGCGTCGCCTGGAAAAGGCCGACTTCCAATTCAGCGGATGACCATCACCAAACTAGATGGGTCACAGGTGGCGGATAGTGAAGCCCTTCAGATATGGAGGGTGGCTGCGAATAAGCTAGCTTGCTAGCAAATAAGCAGTCACGGACCAAACTGGCGGTGTTCCTATCGGAACAGGGTGGGGTAGCAGGTGGCGCTGCTATACTTAAAAAATGCCCCAGGTGTCCTATGACGGGTTCATCAGCGGGTAAGGACCGCTATAAGCCCTAGCTACGGGGTGGGATCCCCGGAGAAAGAATCCCTCCTGTGCTCCCAGGCCAGGACGTACGGGCCAGGAGCAAAGGGCGGGGCAACCCCTACAGAAAACCTAGAAGGCTACAGAGGTACCGGGCCAGCGTGCGCCTTTTAACAAACCACGGTACCATGCACTTATCGTATAATGGCTACACACTCATCGAGTTCAGACGAGACATCACCCGGACTCAGATGATTGTGTAGCATTTCTTATGCATACGCCAAGAAGAAGAAGAGAACGCTTCGTCGCAGTGCAGCGCCACGCATGTTTTTCACCACGACTTTACATAGACAAGAAGGCTCATCATCATCATCATCATCATCATCATCATCATCATCATCATCATCATCATCATCGTCGTCGTCGTCATCGTCATCATCATCATCGTCGTCGTCGTCGTCATCATCATCATCGTCGTCGTCGTCGTCGTCATCATCATCATCGTCGTTGTCATCGTCATCATCATCATCATCATCATTCATCATCATCATCATCATCACCATCGTCGTCGTCGTCATCATCATCGTCATCATTATCATCGTCATCATCATCATCGTCATCATCATCATCATCATCATCAGGTGCCCTGCTGCATGGCGTTGGTGATCATGGACTTCCATCTGTCTCTCTCTCTCGTTGCCCTTAGCAACTCCACCACCCTCCTCGTCCCCAGCCACTCTGCAAGTCCGTCCAGCATTTTCTCCCTGGGTCTGCCCGGTGCTCTCTTTCCCTCCAGCTTTCCCGTTGTGACCAGGTGCTCCAATTCCCCATTCCTCATAAAGTGGCCTATAAATGTTGCCTGTCTTTTCCTAATCTTCATTATGAGTGATTTACTTGTGTCTGCCTCCATCAAGACTGTCTCGTTTGTTTTCTTTGCTGTCCATGGAACTCTCAACATTCTTCTTAGAAACCACATCTCGGCTGCCTCAATCTTGTTCTCGCTTTGTTTGTTGACTGTCCACGCCTCGCATCCGTACAACAGTATTGGTTCTATATAACATTCAAGAACTCTCTTCCTGATGTTAATTGATAGGCATTTGTTGGTAAGAATGCTTGTCATCTTCTTGAATGCTGTTTTGGCTTGGCCGATTCTGCCGGCTATTTCTGATGTGCATCTGCCGTCTGATGAAATGATCGTTCCCAGGTATTTGAATTTATCAACCTGTGTCAAGGTTGTGCCATTTGCTGTTATTTTGCATGATGGGATTTCATGTTTTTTACTGATCAAGAAGGCAATAGACCTTCAAAAGGAGGGACCAGGGCAGCCGGGCAAAGCCTTGTTCTTCACGACTTCAATTGCCGTGGGATCTTTAGCGTGCGCAGGCCAGAAAACACACTGGTCCAGCTCGTTTTTCGTCCCCTTCCAAAAAGAGTAGACGTTCAGTTCGAGTTTCCGGTCAAACTGAGGAGAAAAGTCAACGAGAAACGAACTTTGGAACCTCGAGTTTAGTTATTAGCGGGCGAACGTCTTAACCATTCTGCCAGTCTATGATGTCCACACTGAAACGTATCTCTCTGTCAGCAACTCCATCCAACGCAGACCCAAGCACTCTACAGAAACTACGCAAAATAGTCATCTGTGAATCAAACGACACGTCACCGTCATCAGCCATTAAAAATAACTTCCCTACCATATCAAGGCCCAAACGTCATTCCACAGCTCTATCGTTCTCGGAAAAAGATTGCTATTTTATCACTCACACACACACACAAACACACACACACACACACACACGCACGCACACACACACGCCACGCACGCACACACGCACGCACACACACATGCAGGATGCTGGTGGACAAATATATATGTATGTATGGGCGTGTGAGTGTTGTGGTAGTCATTGATTTAATGTTTATTCACTGAAGGGACTTGACAAGCGCGCGCGAGTGTGTGTTTGTGTATATGTATGTGTATGTGTATGTGTGTGTATGCGTGCGTGAGTGAGTGAACGTGTGCGCGCGCTCACGTGTGTGTGTGTGTGTGTGTGTACAGCTGCTGAAAAAATAACTGAAAGGCAGGGAAAGTAATTTTACCATGCTTTCTCGTTATTACTCCCCTTGTCTTGATAATGCAATTTTGTTATTGCCTAGTGGTCAGTGAAAGTAGATTGCTAGTGGCTGTTGATATCTTGTCGTGGCTTGACCACTTCCATTTACTCTTTGTTTTCTGTCTGTTTCTTTTGTCTGTCTCTGTCTGTCTTTCTCTCTTTCCATCTCTCTGATTTTCATTTCTTCTTCTTCGTTTGTTTACATGAGAGGAGACTGTCGTTTCATGACATCTATATTGCTACCGTAACTATGTTGCAACATACCCATTTTACACTAGCAACCTATTAGCTTACTTCTCACCACCTGGGCTCAAAAGTGCTTGAGTTCAGTAAAAACGTCTGTACTAGGTCTGACCAACCCATTCAGACAGGACTAACGGGACCAGTGATTTACGCCGATTGCTCTGCCTGGGACTAAGCAACAGCCCAACCACGTCTGACTTTGAGATCTACCCGATTTTAACAAAATATTGCCTGTCTTCTTATCTGAAACGAACCACCGACAGCCATTTTGTCACAAAGTTGGGAGAAAGCCACTCTCCTCTCACTGATCCAAAATGGCCGAAATAAAACGTGCTTGAGAACCAAAATGAAGAAATCTTAGAGCTTGGCAAATTGAGAAGACTGTCGCCACTCATCCGACTGCGGTGTCACCTGAATTCAGAACTAATTACTGGACCCCCCAAAACAAACAAACAACAACAAAAAACAAACAAACAAGCAAACAAAACAAAACAAAAACAAAAACAAAACGAAACAAACAAACAAACAAACAAAAAAACAAAGACAACAACAAAAAACAAAAACAAACAAAACGAAACAGAAACGAAAACAAAACAAAACGAAAAAACAAAAAACAAAGCAGACAACAACAACAACAACAACAAAAAACAACAAAAACAAAAAACAAAAAAAAAACAAAAAAACCGAAACAACTTGTTTGAGCCATATAACTAAACAAAAAGTAAACATTTAAATTGGGCCTCCATGACATAAGAACCATTATCGAATCGTCCGTTCTTTTAGGC
>JAPXFY010001270.1:7500-10000 GCA_030674185.1 Monoplex corrugatus | reverse complement strand
CTCCTCCTTTGATGTTTTGGAAAGAGCTTATATCATTTTCTATTCTCATTGCAGCTGTTTGTTCCCAGTACATATTTCTGATTATTCGTAGATCTTTTCCATCAAAATTGAGTCTCTCCAGTTGGTTGATCAGTTCTTCATGTCTTACCCGATCGAAAGCCTTGGTATAATCCACAAAGCATAAATACAAATCCTTATTCATCTCGATTGACCTCTCTATCATAGTTCTTAGGATGTATATGGCATTAATAGTTCCTTTCCCTTCCACAAATCCACACTGTTCTTCAGCTATTTCTCTTTGATTCTATTCCTTGTCCTCATCATAATTATTCTTAGCAGGATTTTTGTTACATAACTCATCAACTGATTGTGCGATGGAGTTCGAATTCTTGAAATGTGGTTTCTAAGAGGAATGTTGACAGTTCCATGGACAAAAAAGAAAACAAACGAGACAGTCTTGAAAGACGCAAACACAAAACATTAATGAAGAAGATTAGGAAAAGACAAGCAACGTTTATAGGACATTTTATGAGGCGAGAGAAATTAGAGCACCTTGTCACAACAGGAAAACTGGAGGGGAAAACAGCACCGGGTAAACCCAGGGAGAAAATATTGGACGGACTTGCGGATGAGGACATAGAGGGTGGAAGATGCACTTGCAGCACAGGAGATAGATTCATATGAAGGGCCATGATCGCCAAGGCCAAGCGGCGGGGCATAGGATAATGATCACACATAAACAGTCGAGCAGAACTTTAGTGTTTTCGGTTGGTATGGACTAGTATTGAATTTTGAATTATGCGCATTCAAAATATTCTTCACTATCCGTTTCACTGGACCATACTGATTTAGAGACTGACAACCATAAATAGCTGAGGAATTCCGGAGATATCTATCCACCACACGGGTTTATGAAGGCAATTACAAAACACATGCACTCGTGTATGCAAGCATAGACACTCAGACAGGGACACATGCACGCACGCATGCACACTACGTAGAGTATAAGCGTGCCTCAGTTTGAAAACGGATGTTACTATAGTTTAAAGTCAAAACCACTTTAAATAAAGTCGACAGTTCAAGTCAAGCGAAATCAAGTTACATGAGGTCAAAGAAATTGAAGCAGCCTGAAGTCATATGAAAACAATCAGAATCAAGTCACAGTAGTTCAAGCAAAGTCACTATGAAGCCAAGCAAAATCAGGTCACATGAAATCATATGAGGTGAAGCAAAGTTAAGTTACGTTGAAGTCAAATGAAATTTCAAGCAAAATCAAGTTACGTGAGGTCAGGTGAGGTCAAGCAAAATAAAGTCATGTATAAACAATCAGAATCAAAGCAAAGGAGTTCAAGCAAAGTCACTGTGAAGTCAAGCAAAGTCATTGTGAAGTCAAGCAAAGTCACTGTGAAGTCAAGCAAAGTCAGGTCACAAGAAATCTTATGAAGCGAAGCAAAGTTATGTTACGCTGAAGTAAAAAAGAAAATTGAATTGTAAACCAATACAGTTGCAGTGACATCAAGTCAAGTCAACTCCAGTGAAATGAAGTCCAGTGACTGTCCATGTAGCTCTGGTATCACAGCCATGCCGCATAACGGGATGATCGGTGTAACGGTGCCATTAACTTTACTGTGAAGAGATTCTCCCTTAACAGGGCCCCAGGCATGCCAGAACAACACGCCCCCCCTCCTGTCTAGAGCTCTGCACCAGGTTGCCACAACCAGAAGAGCAGTTCTGCAGTGGATCCCAGCCCACTGCGGAGTCTCCGGGAATGAGCGAGCTGATATGCTTGCTAAGGAGGGAGCCAGAGAAGAACAACCTAACAACAGCGTCAGCTACAGTGAGAAGAGGAGCATCATCAGGGCGCTTTCCATGCCGAGACGACACAGGGATGACTACCACCTGTCGTCTAGAGAGCAGCAAGTTGCCCTGGTGAGGTTGCGCACTGGTCACAATAGGCTGAACAGCCACATGTACCGCAAACTGAAGCTAGCGCCCTCCCCAACCTGTCCCTGCGGTCAAGAAGACCAAACCACGAAGCATATACTCCAAAGATGTCCCCTTCACCAGGTGGCAAGACAGGACGTGTGGCCGACAGACACTCCGCTGACAACCAAACTCCATGGCTGCAAACAGGAGCTGCAAAAGACGGCTGCATTCATCGCCCGGACTCAGATGATTGTGTAGCAGCGTACGCCAAGAAGAAGAAGAGAACAGGGCCCCTTGTTTTATTTGTTTATCTGTTTTTTAATGTACTTTTTGGATTTACCATTTTGTAGCAGCAGAATAGAACAGAGATACGAATACCTTGTTTGAGGATGGCCTTTGTTATAACTTTGGTTGAAGGCTGGTTGGAAGTTTCGTGCCAGCGTGAAAGGTGACCTCAAGACAAAAATACGGTTACTGCGAATGAGAACGACATACCGCATAAATATTCTCTTCAGGCACAGGTAGCCTAGTTGTCAGAGCAACATGCTCATAACGCAGGGGTCGTGGGTTCGAT
>JAPXFY010001270.1:0-5000 GCA_030674185.1 Monoplex corrugatus | reverse complement strand
CCAAGGGCATATCCTTGTATCATATGTACAAATGCCCTGATATTTTTATGTACCTGTATCATGTGTACAAATGCCTTGATATTTTTATGTACCTATATTATGTGTACAAATGCCTTGATATTTTTATGTACCTGTATTATGTGTACAAATGCCTTGATATTTTTATGTACCTGTATTATGTTTACAAATGCCTTGATATTTTTATGTACCTATATTATGTGTACAAATGCCTTGATATTTTTATGTACCTATATTATGTGTACAAATGTGTTGATATTTTTATGTACCTATATTATGTGTACAAATGTGTTGATATTTTTATGTACCTATATTATGTGTACAAATGTGTTGATATTTTTATGTACCTGTGTTATGTGTACAAATGCCTTGATATTTTTAAGTACCTGTATTATGTGTACAAATGCCTTGATATTTTTATGTACCTATATTATGTGTACAAATGTGTTGATATTTTTATGTACCTGTATTATGTGTACAAATGCCATGATTTTTTATGTATCTATATCATGTGTACAAATGCCATGATATTTTTATGTACCTATATTATGTGTACAAATGCCTTGATATTTTTATGTACCTGTATTATGTGTACAAATGCCATGATATTTTTATGTACCTGTATCATGTGTACAAATGCCATGATATTTTTATGTACCTGTATCATGTGTACAAATGCCATGATATTTTTATGTACCTGTATTATGTGTACAAATGCCTTGATATTTTTATGTACCTATATTATGTGTACAAATGCCATGATATTTTTATGTACCTATATTATGTGTACAAATGCCTTGATATTTTTATGTACCTGTATTATGTGTACAAATGCCATGATATTTTTATGTACCTATATTATGTGTACAAATGCCTTGATATTTTTATGTACCTGTATTATGTGTACAAATGTGTTGATATTTTTATGTGCCTGTATTATGTGTACAAATGCCTTGATATTTTTATGTACCTATATTATGTGTACAAATGTGTTGATATTTTTATGTACCTGTATTATGTGTACAAATGTGTTGATAATTTTATGTACCTATATTATGTGTACAAATGTGTTGATATTTTTATGTACCTATATTATGTGTACAAATGCCATGATATTTTTATGTACCTATATTATGTGTACAAATGTGTTGATATGTGTACAAATGTGTTGATATTTTTATGTACCTATATTATGTGTACAAATGCCTTGATATTTTTATGTACCTATATTATGTGTACAAATGCCTTGATATTTTTATGTTCCTATATTATGTGTACAAATGCCTTGATATTTTTATGTACCTATATTATGTGTACAAATGCCTTGATATTTTTATGTACCTATATTATGTGTACAAATACCATGATATTTTTATGTACCTATATTATGTGTACAAATACCATGATATTTTTATGTACCTATATTATGTGTACAAATACCATGATATTTTTATGTACCTATATTATGTGTACAAATGCCTTGATATTTTTATGTACCTATATTATGTGTACAAATGCCTTGATATTTTTATGTACCTATATTATGTGTATAAATGCCTTGATATTTTTATGTACCTATATTATGTGTACAAATGCCTTGATATTTTTATGTACCTATATTATGTGTATAAATGCCTTGATATTTTTATGTACCTATATTATGTGTACAAATGCCTTGATATTTTTATGTACCTATATTATGTGTACAAATGCCTTGATATTTTTATGTACCTATATTATGTGTACAAATGTGTTGATATTTTTATGTACCTATATTATGTGTATAAATGTGTTGATATTTTTATGTACCTATATTATGTGTATAAATGCCTTGATATTTTTATGTAGGCCAACCTATTTTTTTTTCTTTTCCAATTTTTTCAGGTTTAAAGATGCTGGGATAGTTATAAAACCCTGATATGATTGCTGTGGTATAAAACATTGGAGAGGCAAGTTGATTTCCCGGGCCGTTCCTCTCCTTGAAGGCCAAGTAGCCTGCTTGCCTTTCTGAAGTCCTAGTCCAAAACAAAATCGGGTGGCGCTGCACTACGGCAAAGGGGAGAGCAATCCGAGTTTCACATTGTGAATCCGCTGTGACAAAGAAATGAATATGAATATGGATGACTCTGCCAGTTTGCTGGGCTTTAGATAATAATGAAATCAGGAAGCTATCTATGTACATCAGTAGACCACTAGTCTGTTGCACAAGACCAGCCTCTGTCTGGGTGACTGAAGGACTGAAGGCTGGAGGCAAGACGAAGGTGATCAGTTGTTGGCTGTTTAATTAACCCTCTGACTCCTGCACCCTATTCACCAACTACAAAAATTAACCCTCTGACTTCCTCACCCTTTCCACCAGTTTCCTGCAGGATGCTGGTGGAAAGGGTGAGGAAGTCAGAGGGTTAAGGTTTTGCTTTGTTAGAATGGTTGACAATGCAGGATGCTGGTAGACAGGGTGCGGTAGTCAAAGGGTTAACATCACTAACCACGACATGGACTTCACAGGACCATCATCCTACAGGGCACCCTGACAGCGGGCCGTTGTTGAGGTCGTAGAGGAAGAAATGGATGGCACATATCAAAGGCTGCACCAGTGTTAGTATTATCGCAGAAAGGGATTTTGCGATGTGTATAAGGAATTGAGGATGATTATAAAGGATAGAAATTGGGGGTGATTATATGAAGAGTTGGAGATGTGTATGAAGAATAGTTTCTCTACTTGGTAATTATGCACTTAATAAGGAAGGAGAGTGTGACGAGAGGAAATGCACTAACCACACTAGACAAGGATTCTCAAAGGTAGTCCACACATGGAATGATAAATACAGCACATTTATTTAATTGATCAACTTCAACGTAAGACATAATTCACCGTTCTTACCGGCCTAAGGCCCAATGGCCCTAAATCCTAAAATGCACAACGAATCTTCACTATCTTACAGGTTACTAAAATACTGAACATTTCCATCTGTCCAACTCTTCTATTCTTCCTGTTTCCTGAAAAGTAAAACATTCTTCTAACTTCTAACCCTAACCTTAACACCTAACAAGAGTACGAAATAAAACGTGGGTCACATACCTGTGACGTACCTTGGAAGCTGGTTCCCCCACAAGACTCCACAACAACAAGACTACTTGCTTTTATAGAAGGGGGAATCAAGTCAGGACGCTTTCTTTCCCTGACCATCAATATGTCAGTTGTCATAGCTGTCCGCGTCCCTAAAGCCTGACTTGAAAAATAGAGTGACTCGACTCTTTGATTTTAGAAGGGGGAATCAGGTAAGGACGCTTTCCTTTCCTGACCATCAATGTGTCGGCTGTCATTAGCTGTCCACATCCATAAAGCCTGACTTGAAAAATGGAGGACTGGACTTGTAATCGTGGCATGGTGGCTATAGCTAATGTTACCCTCGGTCATTTAAAACGCCGTTATCAGAAGTCAAATTTGGACCGTGACTTTTACTGCCACGCGTCACTCCTTAGAACCTGTCCAACTTCCCCAAAGTGGAGAATAATGGACAACAGGCGGTTGGCGTTATTTCCTTTGCCACTGGCTTCTGGTCAGTGTTGTGGTCACTTCACAGGTCTATGGTACTGATCCATCAATTCTGTCTCAATGCATCTGTCGCCCTAAGGAATTCCTGTGATAGTATGCTGGAACTCCTTGACACTGCATTTCCCAGAGATTTCACTGTTTCAGTCCAGGATATATTATGATGGTAAAGTATAACACAGACAGATTTCACTGTTTCAGTCCAGGATATATTATGATGGTAAAAGTATAACATAGACAGATTTCATTGTTTCAGTCCAGGGTATATTATGATGGTAAAAGTATAACACAGACAGATTTCATTGTTTCAGTCCAGGATATATTATGATGGTAAAAGTATAACACAGACAGATTTCATTGTTTCAGTCCAGGATATATTATGATGGTAAAAGTATAACATAGACAGATTTCATTGTTTCAGTCCAGGATATATTATGATGGTTAGAGTATAACATAGATTTCATTGTTTCAGTCCAGGATATATTATGATGGTTAGAGTATAACATAGACAGATTTCATTGTTTCAGTCCAGGATATATTATGATGGTAAAAGTATAACACAGACAGATTTCATTGTTTCAGTCCAGGATATATTATGATGGTTAGAGTATAACATAGACAGATTTCATTGTTTCAGTCCAGGATATATTATGATGGTAAAAGTATAACACAGACAGATTTCATTGTTTCAGTCCAGGATATATTATGATGGTTAGAGTATAACACAGACAGATTTCATTGTTTCAGTCCAGGATATATTATGATGGTTAGAGTATAACACAGACAGATTTCATTGTTTCAGTCCAGGATATATTATGATGGTTAGAGTATAACACAGACAGATTTCATTGTTTCAGTCCAGGATATATTATGATGGTTAGAGTATAACACAGACAGATTTCATTGTTTCAGTCCAGGATATATTATGATGGTTAGAGTATAACACAGACAGATTTCATTGTTTCAGTCCAGGGTATATCATGATGGTTAGAGTATAACATAGACAGATTTCATTGTTTCAGTCCAGGGTATATCATGATGGTTAGAGTATAACATAGACAGATTTCATTGTTTCAGTCCAGGATATATTATGGTGGTAAAAGTATAACATAGATTTCATTGTTTCAGTCCAGGATATATTATGATGGTAAAAGTATAACATAGATTTCATTGTTTCAGTCCAGGATATATTATGGTGGTAAAAGTATAACATAGATTTCATTGTTTCAGTCCAGGATATATTATGATGGTAAAAGTATAACACAGACAGATTTCATTGTTTCAGTCCAGGATATATTATGATGGTAAGAGTATAACACAGACAGATTTCATTGTTTCAGTCCAGGATATATTATGATGGTAAGAGTATAACATAGATTTCATTGTTTCAGTCCAGGATATATTATGATGGTAAAAGTATAACACAGAC
>JAPXFY010001269.1:0-38526 GCA_030674185.1 Monoplex corrugatus | reverse complement strand
AATACAGATATAAAAACTTAAGGATACAAAACTATTATTTGTCCTGTTGTGAAAAAACACCAGAGAAGATCAACGCAGATCGTTTTATGTTGTCTTGTACATAGTGCTTTAATATGCAACGCATGTCATTATAGTTTGTTTTTCTTTTATACAAATTATCAAATCAGTTTTGACTCAGTGTGATTAATGCTAGCTGTGTCATGAAATTACAAACTATAATTATTTATATAATGTGACTGTCATGATGTCAAATGATCCTGTTTCTTATTTATTTGTACCCTACATGAAGAGCCATGGCTTATTACATGAATGAACCATATGAAGTCTGAACTCTCTCTCTCTCTACTCTCTCTCTCTGTTCTCTCTCTTCTCTGTCTCTTTCTTGTCTCTCTTCTGTCTCTGTCTCTCTGTCTCTCTCTCTCTCTCTAATTCTGATTTAGGTTTGGGTTGTGGATTTATGGTTTGGCTGGCTGGTTGGTTTAGGGGATGGTCTGTGGATGTGCTGGTTTGTTTCCAGGAAACGATTCTTTGCCTCAGAACCTGCTGTTGGTGAAGACATCACCGTTATCAGGGTTCATCACACCTAAGGGAATTACGATACAAAGATCTATAGTCAGGTTTTACATGCACACGTACATATCTGTCCCAGCTGGACACGCCGTTATGATCAGTCTGAAAAAATGGTTAAGGACATGTACGAGAAGTAGATGTAAGTGTCACACAGTATACAGTCGATGGTACTGAAGTTCTTACTACGTGTGGCACTCCATGGAGCAATGGGACTTCGATTGTGTGTTCCACACCCCAAAACTCAAAGTTCGCTACTTCAACGGTTATTGCAAGGACGTAATATGTTTCAGATTGTTCTTTTCCTTTCACAATGAAAGTCACACACCTCAACAGTTACCCAATGGTTTGTTCAACTGTTCTGTGGATCACTATTCCAGCTTTCAACACCACCTGGACTGCAACCTGGGGACAGAGTGTGAAGATGGACAGGATGAAACAGAACATTGTCCTTTCAGCAGTCCTGACTGTCAGGGTTTGGTGGCATTATGTAACAGTTGCTACAAATTTGTGTGCATTGCAATTATGGGTAATGATGTAGGTGATTGGTTTCAACTATCTAACATCCACTGCAAGTCTTTGGGAGGCATGCCTGGCATGCCCAAATGTAAGGAGAGCTGGTCTGGAATGGTTGACAATATAACAAACCCATACCGGTACATCCCTAAACTTCCTCTGGGTTGGCTTGACCACCGGCAACATGTTGTTTCCCAACATGTACAGAAACAACGTCATCCATGAAGACAGGACCGTCTTTTACCATTCTATAAGGTTTCGAGATGATATGACTTATATCACGTAGATAAATTACTGTGTATCTACAGTATCAATGGGCAGCTAGTGAGACATGTCTGTAACTGGACTTTGTTCCCTTTGAAATTCGTGAGTGTGAAGATTGTTTCATTTGTGAATTTAGGACAACTCAGACCCACCATCCTTCACAAGCAATAACGTTGACCAGGACCCCTTTTCCTTTACACACACACCAATCTCTGATGAGTGTCCTGATGGTCACGTGACACACACATTTCTATTGTGTGGTTCACACCAGTATGACGTGTGTGGTCAAGGTTACAGATTTTCTTGTACTTTTTCTGATCACTTGTCCACACCGCATGGTGAGTTCGATTCAACAGTTAATCACACCCTTTTTGTCCCTTTATTTACCTGTGATGATGACGTCACCACGCTGTCATACACCATGGTATGTAACTTTCTCAAGACTGTCAGGATAAGAGTGATGAGTCTTTCTGTAAATATCCTCCTTGTGTCAAAATGTTTACCTGTAACTAACGGTCAGTGTGTGTCATATGATGTTGTCTGTAACCGTGTGTACCATTGTCAGGACAAATCAGATGAGCTGGACTGTGATATCAACAGACATCAGGAAATTGTCTCAGCACCAGTTTTTCCGTCTCCTGTTCTCATTTATTTCGATGGTATCAACGTTTTCATTTCAATCCCAATAAATTCCAATGAGTCCTGTCCTGACAGCCACTATCGTTGTCCTGGTAAGTTCAATGACTGCCTGCCTGTTTACACACGATGCAATGGAATGTACGACTGTATGGACCATGAGGACGAAGTGGGATGTCATGATGTAAAGTGTCCAGGTTTGTTCCGATGCAGAACATCCACAACCTGTCTACATGGTGACCACCTGTGTGATGGCTGGCCTCACTGTCCACTGCATGATGATGAATTGTCGTGTGATGTGACCTGTCCTGTGGGCTGTTTGTGTCAAGGTCACACATTTCTGTGCCATCAGCCTTTCTCTGCTCACCTCTTCCCACAGCTCCGTTACTTGGATGTCACAGGTACAGGAATGAATCTGTCTGATGTCAGTAATCATACCTATCTTATACATCTGATTCTTGTCCAGTGTTCTTTGACTGTCCTGTCCAACATGAAGTTGCCCAATTTACAATTTCTTGATCTCACTGGTAACAAACTACAACATGTCAACATGACTTATTTTGTTGGTTTACAAAATCTACAGACACTGTTCCTGTCCAACAATCCTATCACCTCACTCTACTCTGAAGCCTTGTCTGATATTCAGCAAAGTGCACTCACAACGATAGATTTGTCATACACCACACTGACAGTGTTTGGTACCAAAGTCTTGTCAAAGTTCATAAAATTGCAGAAACTGAATTTAACGTTTACTACTATCAATACTGTCAGCACTGGTGGTTTTCAGTTTACACCAATGTTAGCAGCGGTGCACATGGAAGGTAGTCCTGTAAAAACATTTCCACATGACGTATTCAAAGATCTTTTCCATCTCCAAGTCATATCAACACAGAATTCTAAACTATGCTGCAATGAAATACTGCCACAAAACTTTGATGACACATTTTGCGATTCCCCAAAAGACGACATTTCATCGTGTGAAGATTTACTTCAATCAGCAATATACCGAGGGTTTCTCTGGCTGATCAGCTGTCTGTCAGTGACTGGTAACGTCTTCTGTTTTGTTGCACGTTTGTGTGCACGAAAGAAAAGTTCTTCAAGTGGTTTCAGTGTGTTTGTCACTAGCCTGACCATGGCTGACTTTCTGATGGGTATCTACATTGCTATTATTGGTGTGGCTGATGAACTGTTCCGTGGTAGATATCTTTATTATGATGACACATGGACAAGCAGTGTGGCCTGTAAAGTGGCTGGTTCTCTATCTCTGTTGTCCAGTGAAGTATCAGCTCTGACCATCTGGCTCATCACACTGGATCGTTTCATTGTCCTTTGCTTTCCATTCAGCACCTTGCGATTCGAAGGAAAATCAGCAGCAGTGGCTTCTTTGCTGACTTGGTTGGTTGGTTGGCTTGTTGCCTTGTTGCCTTTACTTCCCGTCACATCACACTGGGAATTCTACAGTCAGACAGGTATCTGTATTCCACTTCCAGTCACTCGTCAGACGTTTAAAGGGCGCTTTTATTCCATTGGTGTTTTGATCGTCTTCAATTTCATTCTTTTTGTGTTGATCTCAGCTGGCCAAGCTTTTATCTACTGGTCAATACAGAAGAACGCAATGAGAACCAACACGACCAAAGCATCACAAGACATGACCATAGCACGCCGGTTGATCACTGTGGCTGTAACGGACTTTATGTGCTGGTTTCCCATTGGAATGTGTGGATGTTTGGCATTGGCTGGTATTTCCATGCCTGGAGAGGTAAATGTTGCCTTGGCTATCTTCGTACTGCCCTTAAACTCTGCTCTAAATCCCTTTGTATATACCTTTAACACACTGGCAGAAAAACGAAGACAATCCCATGAGACAAAGCTGTTAAAGTGGTTGAAGTCTCATGCTGATTTGCTTGACAATAAATAATTATAATATGAACTGGCTCCATGTTATATTCACCATTTTGACAAATTATAGCAGTCGCCACGTAGGTTTTACTAAATCCATTAGTCATCATTACCTTATACCACCTACACGTATGTATGCACCATTGTTTTTGTTGTTCACACTTATTTTGTCGTAGCGCTGTCGCCGTGTCCCGGCCTCATCAGCGACTCTCGCTGACTCTCGATGACTCTCGATGACTCTCGCTGACTCTCGATGAGGCCGGGTCACGGCGACAGCGCTACGACAAAGTAAGTGTGAACAACAAAAACAATGGTGCATACATACGTGTAGGTGGTATAAGGTAATGATGACTAATGGACATGTTATATTCAGATATATGACAGCTTGGAGTGCCTTTCATAGAAGTAAAATTCAGTTTGTTAAACATCATGTAGTGGTATATATGCAATACATACGTACATGTAGTGGCATATATACAATACATACATACATGTAGTGGCATATATACAATACATACATACATGTAGTGGCATATATACAATACATACATACATGTAGTGGCATACATACAATACATACATACATGTAGTGGCATATATACAATACATACATACATGTAGTGGCATATATACAATACATACATACATGTAGTGGCATACATACAATACATACATACATGTAGTGGCATACATACAATACATACATACATGTAGTGGCATATATACAATACATACATACATGTAGTGGCATATATACAATACATACATACATGTAGTGGCATATATACAATACATACATACATGTAATGGCATATATACAATACATACATACATGTAGTGGCATATATACAATACATACATACATGTAGTGGTATATATACAATACATACATACATGTAGTGGCATATATACAATACATACATACATGTAGTGGCATATTTTTTCATTGTAATATGGGTGGCCACTTCTGTGTATATTTTCTAGATAGTCTATGTTGCATACGATATGGGTAGTAACTTTGTAAACTTTGTTATTGGTGGTGGTATTTTTTGTTTTGTTTTGTTTTGTATCTTCCGTTAACAACTAAGATTCATATTAACTAGAAGGCTTGTGTGTCAATGTGTGTATGTGTGTGTGCGTATATGTGTGTATTTGTGTTTGTGTGTGTGTGTGTTTCTGTGTGTGTGTGTGTGTGCGTGCGTGCGTGCGTGCGTGTGTGTGTGTGTGTGTGTGTGTGTGTGTGTGTGTGTGTGTGTGTGTGTGTGTATGTGTGAGTGTGTGTGTGTGTGTGTGACTATTCGTCTTGCATGTTATGTCAGTAGACCTAAAAAGTTGGAGTTAACCTGACGACAAGTGGTTTTATCATGTTGTCCGGCTATCTGTCTGTACCCAAAATGTCTCAGCAACATTTCGTCAGCTGTTGCTGAGTAGATCTCTAGGTGTGTGAGCAGCACCTTCTGAATAATTGCTGACAACATTCAAAACAATTTCTTTCTTCTGACGTTCGATATTATCATAGTTCGTTTTAAACTTATTCAAGGTCACAGTGACTGACACTCAAGGTCATCTGAATCTTTGTGAATGCACCATCATCATCATCAGGTGCCCTGCCGCATGGCGTTGGCGATCATGGACTTCCATCCATCTCTATCTCTCATTGCCCCTAGCATCTCCCCCACCCTCCTCGTCCCCAGCCACTCTGCAAGTCCGTGCAGCATTTTCTCCCTGGGTCTACCCGGTGCACCATATGAAACAAAATTTGTCCAAAATGTTAGGATTTTGTAATTAGATGTAAGTTTTATTTCAGCATGGGTCTACTGACAACAACTGTTTGACTTTAATGGCCACGAAATTAAAGCACAGAGTAACAACATATCTTCTGATTATTTTCCACATCTTGCATACGGTGTATTTTTATAAACTGACGGACACATGTTGAAACTCAAACTCAGCAATACTGTCCTAAGCAACTTTTATACAAATGTTGAAATCTACTTCCCCTATATTTTTAATGAATTTAATCCATGCTCAAAATAAATTAATTTTCCTGGCGCCCTATGTCTGTTTCTTAACAACTGTCAGTGTTAATGTGAAGAATAAACAAAATTAACCTTTGCTTTCATCATCATCATCATCAGGTGCCCTGCCGCATGGCGTTGGCGACCATGGACTTCCAACCATCTCTATCTCTCGTTGCCCCTAGCATCTCCCCCACCCTCCTCATCCCCAGCCACTCTGCAAGTCCGTCCAGCATTCTCTCCCTGGGTCTACCTGGTGCTCTCTTTCCCTCCAGCTTTCCCATTGTGACCAGGTGCTCCAAATCCCCCTTCCTCATAAAATGGCCTATAAATGTTGCTTCTCTTTTCCTAATCTTCCTTATGAGTGATCTACTTGTGTCTGCCTCAATCAAGACTGTCTCGTTTGTTTTCTTTGCTGTTCATGGAACTGTCAACATTCTTCTGAGAAACCGTTGCTTTATGGTCCATAAATGTTTGCCAGCCATCTGAACTAGGTAAAAATTCACCCATGTTTCTAAAGAAAGACTGTCACATGCCAAATGCATTGGGTGATTATTCACCTGCAGCTGGTTATGTCATGGAACTCTCATGGTGTACCTTGTGGATGAAAAATCACCCTTGACTTACATGTAATTTAATGACACTCTCACCAGGATTACAATGTACCCACTGAGTGTCGTTTCCCAAACTGTGAGGGCTGTTCATAGGCTGACTGTTTCAACGCTGATGATGATGACATTTTAGATAAAATTGGTGACTGATCTGTCGGTGTCCTGTGTTCATCTACATTTTATGTATAGCACACACAGAAACACACACACACACACACACACACACACACACACACACACACACACACACACACACACAGAGAGAGAACACACAGACACACACGCACATACACACACACACACACACATACACACATACACACACACACACATACACACACACACACACACAGAACACACACACACACACACACACACACAAACAGAACACACACATACACACACACACACAGAACACACACACACACACACACACACACACACACACACACACACAGAACACACACACGCGCACACACACACACACACTATCTCTCTCTTTCTGTCTCGCTCTGTCTCTCTCATAATAATAATAATAATAATAATAATGTTTATTTGTATAGCGCATATTCCATATAAAAACATGCTCACCAGCGCTTTACATTTCGCAAGAAAGGCAAAAGGTGATAAAAAATGTTCACAATTACATACACAATAAGATAACAACAAACATTAAAGCTGTACAAGTAAGAAGACACATAAGAAACCACAGAATATTAAAATTTAAACACTGACTTATGTAATGAAGAAAGATTAACAGATTTTTCATATGAATAAAGAGGCATACTGTGTTTATATATTGCTGCGTGTGTGTGCTTGCGTACGTGTGTGTGTACATGTGTGTGTGCGTGCGTGTGCGTTGCTGTGCGCGTGTGTTTGTAAGAATGTGTGTGTGTGTGTGTGTGTGTGTGTGTGTGTGTGAGAGAGAGAGAGTGTGTGTGTGTGTGTGTGTGTGCGTGTGCTATGTTTGCATGCGTGTGTGTGTGTTTATGCATGCAATAGTTGTACATAAAATTATAATCAATATTTTGAATGAAGATAAAAACAGAAAAATTCTAATCCATATACAGGAAAAACATTACAACTTCAGTATTACAGCATTAATACCTTGACAATCAAAATTCCTCACAAATTATGAACTATTCGCATATCATACATCACAATTTACATACAAACAAAGATTTGAAAAAGTTTCTTAAACTATTTCAGTCTCTTTCCCACTCAATTTCTCCCCTATCCCTTCCTCAGCTGTACACATACAGTGATACACACACATGCTCACTCAAGCACACACACACACACACACACACACACACACACACATACACACGCACACACACACACTCAGACATACACACAGACAAACACACACACACACACACGCACACACTCAGACATACACACAGACAAAAAGACACACAGACACACACTCATATACAGACTCACACACACTATATCTCTTTCTCTCTCTCTCTCCCTCTCTCTCTGTGTCTCTCTCTCTGTCTCGCTCTGTCTCTCTCATACACACACACACACACACACACACACACACACGCACGCACTCAGACATACACACAGACAAACACACACACACGCACACACTCAGACACACACACAGACAAAAAGACACACAGACACATAGACACACACACACACTCACACACAGACAAACAGACACACAGACACACACACACACACACACACACACACACACACACACACACACACACAGAGACAGAGAGAGAGAGAGAGAGAGAGAGAGGTGCATGTGTGTCTCTCTTTTGAGAACAACTACATCGTGGAGGAAGGAAAGCGCAGGTGTACAATTGTTCCTGTCAATGTTAAAAAGAATCCGCAAAGAAAATATAATCCGAGGGTTTTCCCCAAGTTTGCCATTGAAGGGTAATAAGGGAAAGAGGAAAAAATCAGATTGAAGGAAAATCTGTCCAAAATTATAGTCAATGACTATATACATATTTGAAACGTGTGCTCAATGATCCAAAAGTATGCAAGTGAGATCAAATTGTTGTAAAAGCAACCCAACATTTGTCAGCTGTACAATTGCATGTTTGTCGCATGTGTGTGTGTGTGTGTGTGAGTGTGTGTGTATGTGTGTGTGTGTCTGTGTGTGTGTGTGTGTGTGTGTGTTGTGTCTGTGTCTGTGTGTCTGTGTGTGTGTCTGTGTGTGTGTGTTTTGTGTCTTGTCTGTGTGTTGTCTGTGTGTGTTGTGTGTGTCTGTGTGTGTGTCTGTGTGTCTGTGTCTGTCTGTGTGTGTGTGTGTCTGTGTGTGTGTATGTGTGTGTGTCTGTGTGTGTGTCTCTGTGTGTGTGTGTGTGTCTGTCTGTGTCTGTGTCTGTGTGTCTGTGTGTGTGTGAGAGAGAGTGTGTGTTTATGTGTTTGTGTGTGTGTGTATGTGTGTGTGTGTGTGTGTGTGTATGTATGTGCGTGTGTGTGTATGTGTGTGTGTGTGTGTGTGTGTGTGTGTGTGTGTGTGTGTGTGTGTGTTGTGGTTTCAAAAACAGAGTTTACTTTCAGTGTGTTAGACAATGGTCTAGCTACCAGTGGAAAATGATCAGATGGTGTCTGTCAAATGGAAGGATAAATACAATCATAAGCACTGAGTGAGTACAATGACAGGCCATGGAATGGCACACACAGAATATTCCTGTTATCAGATTAACACTGCCACATGATAACAAAGGTAAAACAAAAGTAAGGGGCTGGAACTAAACAACAGGAAGACTGAAGTCACGGTGATCAGTAAAAAACATGAAATCCCCTCATGCAAAATAACAGCAAATGGTACAACCTTGACACAGGTTAATAAGTTCAAATACCTGGGAACGGTCATTTCATCAGACGGCAAATGAACATCGGAAATAGCTGGCAGAATCGGCCAAACCAAAACAGCATTCAAGAAGATGACAAACATTCTTACCAACAAATGCCTATTAATTAACATCAGAAAGAGAGTTCTTGAATGTTATATAGAACCAATACTGTCGTACGGATGCGAGGCGTGAACAGTCAGCAAGCAAAGCCAGAGCAAGATTGAGGCAGCCGAGATATGGTTTCTAAGAAGAATGTTGAAGGTTCCATGGACAGCAAAGAAAACAAACGAGACAGTCTTGATGGAGGTAGACACAAGTAGATCACTCATAAAGAAGATTAGGAAAAGACAGGCAACATTTATAGACCATTTTATGAGGAAGGGGGATTGGAGCACCTGGTCACAACGGGAAAGCTGGAGGGAAAGAGAGCACCAGGTAGACCCAGGGAGAGAATGCTGGACGGACTTGCAGAGTGGCTGGGGATGAGGAGGGTGGGGGAGATGCTAGAGGCAACGAGAGATAGAGATGGTTGGAAGTCCATGGTCGCCAACGCCATGCGGCAGGGCACCTGATGATGATGATGATGACATGATAACAACCTTCTGCGCATCTGTTCCAGCTCCCCAGCACTTTTATTACAAGATCATTTCAAGTTTTCATTCAACTCTTATGGTTGCAAACGAATTAGTTTCGGTGCTTGTGGCTTTGTCCACATATAATAATTGAGTATTTGTTATTGTTGCCGTAAAGGACTGATAACTTGACATTAAAAATGTATGAGATAGGACGTTGTTGTAAGGAGATAAATGTGATGAAGTAATGATACTGGTCTATCTGTTGAAAATATTTGCCAGCGAATGAGATAAAAAAAAAAGATGGGTTATTCCAGAGCATTCTTAGATCATTTGGTCCCTTTTTATCCATTGGACGAGGCGGCGGGGAAGTTTTTCGTCCTTTTTTTTTATTATCCGTTGTTTGGTGTTTGTGGTCTGTTTGTGACCGTGCATTCGCGCTTGACAAAGGCCGGTTGGCCGAAAATTTGCGCTTGTCTTGTCTTGTTTTGTTGAACACGCGCTTGCTTTGGTTTTCTTGTTCTTCTGGTTCCTGTTTGCTTGGGCGCGGGCAGTCGCACTTGTTTTGGACATCATCTATTCTTAGATCAGTTTAGTTTTATTTTGTTATGGTAGGCAGTCAATACGCTGAACTGTCGTTACATTTGGACTGTAATGTTTTGAAATAAAAAGAATATTAATTTTTTAACAAGAAATTTTTTTTGTGTGCGAATTTTTTTTAATATTTAAAACATGAAATTCACTCCCTTCCACTACCAATCTCTTGCGTCTTTGCCCCCCACTTGGCCTGTTTATATGCATTTGCAGACAGCACATTTTCACTTCATCTGTAATCACTTCATATTCTATAGAGTATAACCTTGTTTGGGTTGTTGCTACAAAGTTGGGAATTAGTCTCTGTTGTGCACACAGTAGCAGGCACACACCCTTACCTCCACCCGACCCACTTCCACCCTCGTCCCCAACACACACCCAGACAAACAGACAGACAAACAGACAGACAGGCGCACACACACACACACACACACTATGATCTATGGCAAAGACGATATGGATGAGTGACATGGATTTGTGTCCTGGCTTCAGCACACACGTCCAAGTCCAGCTAAAAATGGAATATCTCTCTTAATTCACTGCCACGGTATATAGCCTTTTTTGCATTGCTGGGTGCCAGAGCAAATGTCTGCATTTTATGATTGGTTCACTAAACTGCCCAGTATTCAGCCATTTATTGAGATATCTCTAAGATGTTTTGCATGTATTTTGGTTATACCCCTGGCTATGATGTGGTGTAAGTAGAACTTGATTTTGTTGGTAATCATTTTGGGAGAGGTGGATATAATGTACATTTTGTACAAAAAAATGACAAATTCGGAACATAAACACAGTCTTTACAGCACATAAAACCACAGAAAACACTGGAAATTGGTGTAGTTGTTTACTGAAGAACAGGACAAACATCTGGAATTCACATAACAGCCAATAAATGTTTTTCTGTGCAGTACTCCATGCATACATGGGGGTACCACAGTCCAGATGTAAACTTGATAAAATCTAGCTTTTTCAGTAGGTTCACTTTTCTGTCCACTGCTCAGCCATTTATTGTGGTCGCCTGACTAATCAAAGGGCTATAACTGTGTCTTTACTGTGTCTACAATGGCCAGGAACCATTGTCAGTGTTCCCTCCCTTTGTAGACCATCAAAATCCGATGACGAAAAAGGTACGAGATGCTCTCGTATGTAGGCGCATAGAATACCGGAAATAGGTACGAGGCTATCTCGTAGCAGGCAGTTAACGGGTTTTAATTAATTAAATTAAGGAATTGGGAAGGTAAAGTAGCAAGGGAGAGTATCTGGATGCTATCTTCATAACACTGGCCTCCAACAAAAAGTGGACGATTTTGATTTTCCGCTCCTCAGTGATGTTACCAAGTTGTGGGAAGTCTTTACTTTGTACTATAATAATATATTGTCCATAGATTTAAATATCTGGGAGCTATAGTATCAGATGAAGGATCACAGCCCAAAGTACTTTCCAGGATTGCCCAGACCACAGCTGCAATGACCAAGCTAAAAGTCATCTGGAACGACAAGAATATCGCTATCGGCTCCAAGATCAGACTGATGCGTTCCCGTGTCATGTCAATATTTTTGTATGCATGCGAAACATGGACCATAACAGCAGACATTAGAATACAGGCAATGGAGATGAGATGCTTCCACAAACTCCTTGGTATTTCGTACAAAGATCATATAACCAATAAGGAAGTGAAAACCCCAATCGAAAACGCCATCGGGCCGTATGAAGACCTCCTGACTTCAGTGAAAGGACGCAAACTGACGTGGTATGGGCACGTCACACGATCATCTGGACTGGCCAAGACCGTCTTGCAGGGAACAGTTCAGGGAGGGAGACGAAGAGGCAGACAGAGAAAAAGATGGGAAGACAATATCAGAGAGTGGACTGGCCTTGAATGGAACATCATTCTGCGGAAAGCTGAGGACCGTGAGGAGTGGAGGAAGTTGGTCACAAAATCTTCAGTGGTGCCCCAACAGTCAACCAGACTACGGGACTGATGATGATGATGATGAATATAATCAGCACAATACAAGACACATACGCACCAAAGAAAGGTCTCTTAGGCTGGTTTAGTTAAAGCTGATACTCAAAAGTATAGGAGCTAAATATTTGTGACATGGTAAGTAATTGTGAGTAGACTGTTTAGTAGACTTCAGAGATAAATCATTTCTTTTCATCTTTTTTTGTACTGTTTTATGTTACTCTATAAGTTGTGCAATGGTGTGTGTTTGTGTGCATGTGTCTAGGAAAGGGAGAGAGAAAAGTCTGTATTTGAGACACAGAATCATTTGTTCCTAGGTACAATTTACACACAGTATGTCATGAGCAAAAATGATATTTCGTGATGCTTTAGTCCATTTGGTCGACAGCTCATGCCATACTGAGATTCCTGCTGCTATCATATCAGTGTTTTAAACATTTTTGAGAGAGGAGAGAGAGAGAGAGAGAGAGAGAGAGAGAGAGAGAGAGAGAGAGAGAGAAAGAGAGAAAGAGAGAGAGAAAGAGAGAGAAAGGGAAAATGTTTTTCTTACTTTTCTAATCGACATGAATGAAGAAACACAGGCTTTTTGATTTCATTGAACACACACACACAGACACACACACACACACACACACACACACACATACATACACACATACATACACACACACATACAACACACACACACACACACACACACACACACACACACACACATTGTTCTTTTCTCCTCTTGCTTTCCAGTTGTGGCTAGGTGCTCGCGTTTCTCTGGCCTCATAAAATGTCTTGTAAAGGTTGCTTGTCTGTTCCTATTCATCTTAATCAATGTTCTCTTTGTGCTTACTTCTTTCAAGACTATCTTGTTTGTGTTCCTTGCTGTCCATGTAACTATCTATTTGTTTATTTACTTTATATACATGTTCCTTTTTATGGAGGATAAGATACACAGATACACATGTCATTTACATGTAACCAGGATTATTCCAATGATAGGCTGATACAATACCAGTACACAATAAAGACTGGGTAAAACATTGAATATGTAGGGCCTCATGACCTGGCCAGCTCATGGATTTATGTGCAGGCTTAAGGCTTGTGCCTTGATCACCATACATATGGAGGATAATTACACATATCTTAACCCAACAAGGCAACAGATGGTATAATATACTGATTGCTGTGTGACCAAGGAGATAATTACACACCAGTAACCAACAAGGCAACAGATGGTATACTATACTGATTGCTGTGTGACCAAGGACGATAATTATACACACCTTAACCCAACAAGGCAAAAGATGGTATACTATATTGATTGCTGTGTGACCATGGAGGATAATTACACACCAGTAACCAACAAGGCAATAGATGGTATACTATACTGATTGCTGTGTGACCAAGGACGATAATTACACACCAGTAATCAACAAGGCCATAGATGGTATACTATACTGATTGCTGTGTGACCAAGGGGGATAATTAAACACCAGTAACCAACAAGGCAATAGATGGTATACTATACTGATTGCTGTGTGACCAAGGGGGATAATTACACACCAGTAACCAACAAGGCAATAGATGGTATACTATACTGTTTGCTGTCTGACCAAGGAGATAATTACACACCAGTAACCAACAAGGCAATAGATGGTATACTATACTGATTGCTGTGTGACCAAGGGGGATAATTACACACACCTTAACCCAACAAGGCAATAGATGGTATACTATACTGATTGCTGTGTGACCAAGGACGATAATTACACATACCTTAACCCAACAAGGCAATAGATGGTGTACTATACTGACTGCTGTGTGACCAAGGAGATAATTACACACCAGTAACCAACAAGGCAATAGATGGTATACTATACTGATTGTTGTGTGACCAAGGACGATAATTACACACACCTTAACCCAACATATGTAATCTACATTAAGTCATTGATTTTACAAACTATGTGATCCCAGACAAGATTTTGTTGATATCAGAATATGCTTACTAACTTAAAACAATGCATTCTTCAATATACGCATAACATTCTTAAAAAGCCTGCAGTCAGCAGAACAACAAACGGCGCTAGAGACCAAGGAAGACAAAGAACTACACACGTCTCAGGTACAGCGACAAGCAGCGATTCCAGCAACAACACCTTTGTCAGAAGAACTGAGGACAGAAGTACATGGCAGTGCATGATCAGCTAGGTCCTGAATGGGGCACGCCACTCATAAGAAGATTCTACATGTACAATAACCATGTAAGTCAGTGCCTTAATATGACACATTTACAGGCAGATACTGAGTTTCAGTTTCAGTTTCTCAAGACAACACTCTATGGTGATTATGGTGGAAGCCTTAAGCCTGCACATAAACCCATGAGCTGGCCAGGTCCTGAGGTCCTTACCTCGCCTATGTTTTACCTAGTCTATGTTTTTTACAGGTGTTGTTTCAGCCTATCAGTGGAATAATCTTGGTAACATGTAAGTGACATGTGTATTGATGTATCTCACCTTCAAAAAGGAACATATGTTTAAAGCAAATAAATAAACAATTAAAGGTCTGAATCACAACACAACTAGCTATTCTGTATAAACTCGTCTCACATGACAGAAAGACACCCCCCATCCCCCAGTCAATGCACAAAGCCTCAGCTGTCATTCAATCAAGCGAAAACAATATTTCCTTAATCATAGCCCTGCCAGTCTGTCGTTCACTTCCGAGGAAAGAAAAGAGGAAATAGGTGTGCAGGTAAGTAAGTAAGTAAGTAAGTCATAGGTCTCCTTCGGTCATGGCTGACCATGAACAAAGTACATCCGACTTAATGTCTAGTTGGGCTGTCTGCTTGGTCAAAGCAGCGTCGCCTTTGACTGTAGAGACCAATGCGAGAGAGGCAGTCTCTGTTGCAGCGATCGCATGTGTATGCTGATGCTGGTCTGTTGGCTGTCATCCCTTTTCTGCGAGCTCGCTTTTCTGCTGCAGCAGCTGACAGTTTGTCCTCACAAATCCGCAGCTGTTTCTTGAGAGTGGTTCTCCAGCTGTTGCGGTCATCTGCGAGGTCCTCCCAGGACTCAGTGTTGATCTCAAGCGCCTTCATGTCACGTTTGCAAACGTCTTTGTATCTCAGCTGTGGGCGGCCAGTGTTTCTCTGCCCTGTGGCAAGCTCACCATAAAGGATGTCTTTTGGGATGTGACCATCTTCCATGCGGCGAACGTGGCCCAGCCAGCGCAGCCGACGCTGTCTCAGCATGGTATACGTGGTTGGGAGGCCAGCGCGGGTCAGGACTTCGGTGTTGGTCACCTTGTCTTGCCAGGAAATGCCGAGTATGCGCCTTAGACTTCTCAGGTGAAAGGTATTGAGCCTTTTCTCCTGAAGAGTATGGCATGTGTGGTCCACGCCTCGCTGCCATACAGCAAGGTGCTAAGGACACAGGCGTTGTATCCAGCCATCTTTGTCTTCGTGGTCAGCTTGGGATTTGTCCACACCTTTTGTGTTAGGTGGGCTAGTGTTGTGACTGCCTTCCCGATCCTCTTGTCGATCTCTGTGTCAAGGGAGAGGTTATCGGTGATGGTGGACCCAAGATATGTGAATTGATGGATGGCTTCAAGCTCATAGTCATCAATGGTGATGGCTGGAGGAGATGGCGTGTCTTGGCCCAGAACGTTTGTTTTCTTAAGACTGATGGTCAGACCAAAATCTTTGCAGGCCTGGGAGAAGTGGTCCATTAGTGACTGCAAGACCCGCTGAATATGGGTCACAACTTCGGCATCGTCGGCAAATAGCATGTTTCTGATGAGGGCTTAACGGACCTTTGTCCTTGCTCTGAGGCGGGCGAGGTTGAAGAGCCTGCCGTCTGATTTGGTCCGCAGGTGGATCCCTTCCTGCACTGTGCTGAACGCATGCCTCAGGAGGAGAGCAAAGAAGATTCCAAAAAGGGTTGGGGCCAGGACGCAGCCTTGTTTCACACCGCTGGCTACGTCGAAGGGCTTGGAGAGATTTCCCTTGAACTGCACCATCCCTTTCATATTGGAGTGGAAGGACTCAATTAAGCTGTACAGATGTTTGTTTGGTTTTTTGTTTTGTTTTGTTTTTTTTGGGGGGGGGGGAGCCGATTTTTCGGAGAGCCCGTAGAAGGCCATCTCTGCTGACTAAGTCAAAGGCCTTAGTGAGGTCAATGAATGCCACATACATCGGCATCCGCTGCTCTCTGCACTTCCGCTGGATTTGGCGAAGGGAAAATACCATGTCTACCGTGGATCTCTCTGCTCAAAAACCACACTGTGATTCCGGGTAGACGCGTTCAGCCAGTTTCTGCAGGCGGATTAGGAGAACCCGAGCGTAGACTTTGCCAACAATGCTGAGGAACGAGACACCTCTGTAGTTGTTGCAGTCGCTCCTTTCGCCCTTGTTTTTGTACAGGGTGACGATCTTGGCGTCCCTCATGTCCTGAGGTACAGCTCCCTCATTTCAACACTGACAGAGGACTGCGTGCAAAGGGTGCAGAAGAGTAGTCTTGCAGTGCTTGATGAGGTCTGGGGAAATTCCGTCTCTGCCAGGTGCCTTGCCTGATGCCAGGCTATCAATGGCCCTGCTGAGTTCGTCCACAGTTGGCTTTGCATCAAGTTCTTCCATGACCGGCATGCACTTGATGGCATCGAGGGCTGAGGGGAACACCATGTTCTGTGTGGAGTAGAGGTCGGAGTAGTGTTCTGCCCATCTCTCCATCTCTTGGCTAGGATTGCTGATTAGTCCCCAGTGGAGGATTTGAGGGGGGCGGTCTTGCTCTGTGTTGGTTCCAGTGCCTTCTTGATGCCATCATACATTCCTCGGATGTTGCCTCTTTCAGCAGCACTCTGTATCTCTTCGCTGAGCTCTGTCCAGTGCTCGTTTGCACAGCGCCTGGCGTTAAGCTGAACCTTACTCCTGGCAGCCCTGAGGATTTGCAGGTTCTTCTCACTGGCTATACTCGGTGAGTGCGGCGCGCTTGGCCTCAATAGTGGGAGTCATGTCCGATGATTTGGCCTCAAACCAGTCGTGGGACTTCACAGTTTTCTTCCCAAACGTGGCCATAGCAATGCGGTGCATGGTGTCTCATAGCGTTTCCCATCTCTCTGTGGCAGAGTCTCTGGGCTGCAATGCATCGTATTCTCTCTCAAAGGCCTCTGCGAACTGTTCTACAAGATCTGGCTGAGACATCTTGCTGACGTCAATGCGAGGGTTCGCTTGATTCTTTGAACAGTGGAACTTCTTTGGTTGCAGCCTGATCTTGCAACATACCAGAGAGTGGTCTGTGTCGCAGTCTGCGCTGTGATAAGAGCGAGTATGGAGAACGTTTTTGATAGTGGCGCGTCTTACTAGGATCAAATCCAGTTGGTGCCAATGTTTTGAGTGCGGGTGCCTCCAGGAGACTTTGTGTTGAGGTTTCATCTTGAAGAAGGAGTTGGCGATGCACAGTTCATGGCAGGTGCAAAACTCAAGCAGTCGCTGTCCATTCTCATTCATTTTCCCCACTCCAAAGGAACCGAGGCAGGAGGGCCATGAGTCATTGTCTGCACCCACTCTGGCGTTGAAGTTGCCCAGGAGAACAAGTTGTTCTGTCCTGGGGATGTTCCTTATGGTTGATGCAAGATTTTCGTAGAACTCATCCTTGGTATCTGGAGAGGCGGACAGAGTTGAGGCATAAACGCTGATGAGAGTGACATAGCCTTCGGTGGTGTTGAGGCGGGTAGTCAAGAGTCGCTCTGAACCGCCGCTGCCTGGTCCAATCATGTTCAGCAGGCTGTTCCTTACTACAAAGCCTACTCCATACTCTCTTGGGGCATCAGAAAATCTTTCCTTGCCTGAAGAAGGTGTAGTCCCTTTCCTTTAGTGTTCCTGAGTCAGCCAGCCGTGTTTCCTGCAAAGTGGCAATGTCCATATTGAGCCTCTTTAGCTCGCTGTTTATGATGGCCGTCTTTCTGGCATCGCTGATGTCTTGCAGATCTTGGGAGATCCCAGGCATCATTGTTCGGACATTCCAACAGCCCAGATTCACTGCTGATCCGTTTCCTGATCCGTTTCTTGAATTTGAAGTTTTCCTTTTGCCTGGTGCGGTAATTAACGACATGCTTGTCAGATTTTCTCCTAATCTTCAGGTACCCAATGAAGAAGGCAGGTTGTGGCGGGACAGCACCTGATTGGCTGGGGGCTGCCCAGCTTAGGCGGGTGGTAGCTGTCCAGTAAGACACGAAGGTCTCTCCCACCGTCAAAAGCAAGCCCTGGCGTCAGCTCTACGCCAGTTGAGCGATGACTTATCACCGGTATCTTTGCTTCCCGTGTTGTGCCGACACTAGTGTTAGTAGCGAGGCTGGAGTGTCCTCTCCAGGTCGTAGGTGCAGAGTGTTTGTGGATGAATGGACGGATGTAAGCCTGGGCGTGTAATATGGAAGACAGGGCAGTGTAATGTGAAAGACAGGGCAGTGTAATATGGAAGACAGGGCAGTGTAATATGGAAGACAGGGCAGTGTAATATGGAAGACAGGGCAGTGTAATATGGAAGACAGGGCAGTGTAATATGGAAGACAGGGCAGTGTAATATGGAAGACAGGGCAGTGTAATATGGAAGACAGGGCAGTGTAATATGGAAGACAAGGCAGTGTAATATGGAAGACAGGCTGTTGCCCATGCAGCTTGACCCCCCTCTCCACCTCGCTGACAGATCCAAAGGAACAGCAGGGCTGTTATGTTTTGCTGCCAACGCGGCGCAGGAGCTGCTGGAAAGTGACAAAGTTTGCCCTCCAACCGCCTTAGGGGCCCCACACCGGATTTACTGTCAGGGTTTATTCCCTTAGCTAGATGGCCGCGGGTAGCTCTCCAGAGTTGGCTCCCTTTGAGGGATCTATGATTTATTTCCACCAGGGTTTCTAGTCACCCTCCTCACCATCCTCCTGAGAGGACTGGTGGGGGTCCTGGTTTAGTCGCCAGCAATTCGACCCTGTGGCAGGTAGTACTGGGTTCCAGGTTACCAGTAGCAGATATATCTATCTGACCTGACATTGGATGATAATGATGATGACACTAATAATGATAATACTAACAATTACAGTAATAATGATGATGATGATGATGATGACGATGACGATGACGATGACAATGATGGTCATGATGATGATGATGATGATGATGATTAAAGAAAACAATTTTCATGTATAAAAAGATCAGTAAATATAGCCACGCAATGCACTCCCAAAATCGTTTACACCACTGAGGAAAATAAGTGGTTGTTTCAGTAAACAAACAACACTAACCTAAATACACAACCGCATAAAAAGGTAGTAAAGTACTGTACTCATTTCACATGTCAAAGACAGCCTCTTCCACTGTCAAATTCCTGACAACACAGTGAATTATCATTGACAATCACAAAACTTACTACACATTGAGTTCAGCAAATTTATACAGATTTAACCCTTCCACTTTCTCACCCTCTCCACCAGCTTTCTTGCTGCTGGAAAGGGTGATGGTGTGAAAAGGTTGTTATTATTCTTGAGCGCAAGCAAGGATCCCCAATGTGGAGTCTACTGGAGATAACTCTGTCAGTCTCCACACCGCTCGGGCTTTGTTGCTTCCCTTGAACTGTTGCCTGTTGGCGTGAAGACAGGCCAAAAACCATGGGACGTAGACCCAGCTCAGAGCTGATGGTGTCGTCTGCTTTCTTCTTTGTCATGTTGCTCTCTGTGATGGCACAGCAAAGGGTGATAGAGAAGATCATACCTACAATCATGACAATGGCACAACAAAGGGTGATAGAGAAGATTATACCTACAATCATGACAAAGGCACAACAAAGGGTGATAGAGAAGATCATACCTAGAATCATGACAAAGGCACAACAAAGGGTGATAGAGAAGATCATACCTACAATCATGACAAAGGCACAGCAAAGGGTGATAGAGAAGATCATACCTAGAATCATGACAAAGGCCACAGCAAAGGGTGATAGAGAAGACCATACCTACAATCATGACAAAGGGTGATAGAGAAGATCATACCTACAATCATGACAAAGACACAACAAAGGGTGATAGAGAAGATCATACCTACAATCATGACAAAGGCACAACAAAGGGTGATAGAGAAGATCATACCTACAATCATGACAAAGGCACAACAAAGGGTGATAGAGAACATCATACCTAGAATCAGGACAAAGACACAACAAAGGGTGATAGAGAACATCATACCTACAATCATGACAAAGGCACAGCAAAGGGTGATAGAGAAGATCATACCTAGAATCATGACAAAGGCACAACAAAGGGTGATAGAGAAGATCATACCTACAATCATGACAAAGGCACAGCAAAGGGTGATAGAGAAGATCATACCTACAATCATGACAAAGACACAACAAAGGGTGATAGAGAAGATCATACCTACAATCATGACAAAGGCACAACAAAGGGTGATAGAGAAGATCATACCTACAATCATGACAAAGGCACAACAAAGGGTGATAGAGAACATCATACCTACAATCATGACAAAGGCACAACAAAGGGTGATAGAGAAGATCATACCTACAATCATGACAAAGGCACAGCAAAGGGTGATAGAGAAAATCATACCTGCAATCATGACAAAGGCACAACAAAGGGTGATAGAGAAGATCATACCTACAATCATGACAAAGACACAACAAAGGGTGATAGAGAAGATCATACCTACAATCATGACAAAGGCCACAACAAAGGGTGATAGAGAAGATCATACCTAAAATCATGACAAAGGCATAACAAAGGGTGATAGAGAAGATCATACCTACAATCATAACAAAGGGTGATAGAGAAGATCATACCTACAATCATAACAAAGGGTGATAGAGAAGATCATACCTACAATCATGACAAAGGCACAACAAAGGGTGATAGAGAAGATCATACCTACAATCATGACAAAGGCATAACAAAGGGTGATAGAGAAGACCATACCTAGAATCATGACAAAGGCGACAGCAATGCACACTACCAAGGCCACAATGAAATGTGTGGTGAGGATGGCGTAGACTTTCTTTTCACATGGCGTATCTCTGTGCTCTGGCAAACAGGAGTCTGGTACAGCCATAACATTTTCAAAGTCTTTGCTGCCTTGGCTGGCCCCACAGCATTCAAACGCTCTGTGCACTTCATCCATGACTCTTCGGCTGGTTTCGTCAGTGTCATAGTTTTCCACAGCCGTTTGAAGAACAGCCGTCATTTCATCTTTCATCAGGTCTCTCTGGACTACAAAGTAGATTCCAAATCCCAGCAGGACAGCAAAGATGATGAACAGCAGCACAAAAATTACGGCCAGCATACACTGACTCTCCCTGATGGCGCCGCAACAACCCAGGAAGTCGACGACCATGATAATGCCGCCTATGGCCATGAAGATGTAGGCAGACAGGAAGATGGAACTCAGGGTGTCCGTCTGTGTCGCATACTTTCCCACTGTAGGATGTACACGGAGCCAGATGCCCAGCCCTAGCATGGCGCAGCCTATCAGCTGTTGCTTCGTCCAGTTGGAGAAAGGCACTAAATGAAAAGGAAAGAAAAGAGGAAATAGGTGTGCAGGTAAGTAAGTAAGTAAACAAGCAAGTGAGTAAATAGGTGAATAAATAAATACAAAATAAAGGAGTATGTAGATCAATAATCAAGTAAGAAAAGAAAATAACAAATAACAGTAAATACATGCACATACCCATGTGCCTGCACACAGATATACACACATATATACATTCATACATACACGCCCATATTCACACAGCATGATGGCTGTCAACAGTAACAATGACAGCAGCAGCAGCAACAACAATAACAACAACAGTAACAATGACCGCAGCAGCAACAACAACAACAGCAAAGAGGAAACACACATGTATACATATCATGACAAACTTACAGACATATCTGGATAACAATCAACAAACAGACCACAAACACACACACACACACACACACACACACACACACACACACACACACACACACACACACACACACACACACACACACACACACACACACACACACACAGACGGTTTGGCAAACTTGCTTGTTCTCCAGATGTATTTTCCTTTTCTTCACTTTTCCTTTATCTCTATATCAGGAAAAGCCCAAACACTTTCCATTCCACGCTGTAAGAGTCTGTGCAGTGTTACTTTTGAGATGATACCAATGTTGGTCTGATTGATGATAGCTCTTGTTTTTCCTTTCATGGTAGATTTCCGGCCAGTTCCTCTATCTGTTCCTTTTTGGGTAAGACGTTCGATGGTATGATGACTCACATTTTGTTCGCTAAGGTACGATTTAAAGCGTCTAAGGACCCCAGACTTTCCCAGATGGAGAATTTTTGTTGTAGTGGCATTGCCTGCAAGTTTATCGGCCCGTGCATTTACCTTAACACCATGTTCCAGGGCAGTAGATCCACGTGAGATTTTGTAGGTTACTGTATATCTATGTCAAAGGCCGATGTGATGCGTCTAGTGTGTCAGCTAGTGACTGCGTGCTTGTCACCTCTCACTTTCAGCCTGCACCGCTGGCTAGCAATGCTGCTTGCAGCTATGCGAAAAGAAGAGCAGAATGCGTAAGTCTCTTCCTGTCAGTACATAGCCTCTCCATCAGCAAGCCCTACATTATGCCTCCTCGTGGCAACATGCGGTAACTGAGCACCTCACGGACTCCGGCTAAAACTCGAGGGACTCGGAGGAGGTCTGGCCCCCAGACATGCGGCACGCAGGCCCACCGGCGTGTGGATATGCCCTGGTGCCCACGAACCAGACCCCCAGCTATGGGTAAATAGCTTCACTGCCTTGTGGACATCTCGGGAGAGAATAAGGCTAAGGGAGTAAACACCGAAAAAAAATCACCCTACTGCCTTGTACTCTGTCGTGGGAATGACAAAGGCCAGCGGAGAGACCGTAAACAAACCGATGGAAGGCAACGGGAAACCACCATTGTATTCTCCCCAGCAAATTCATGGACATACAAAAGAAGAAAGATGAAGATAACGACGTAAATAGGTGCTCCTATGAATCACCTTCGTCCGGTAGGGACCATCATGCGACGCAGGTGACACCAGACCGTCAGCAAGCTAATGTGACCAACCTAAAAAAAACAACCGCAAAAATACCAAAATCGCAACATGGAACATCAGAACATTGTTACAAAAAGGTAAATTAGACAATGTCAAAATGGAGATAGAAAGGCTTAACATTAGTATTTTAGGTCTAGGGGAAGTGAAATGGAAGTGGGCAGGCATGATAACATCAGGAGAGCATACAGTAATATACTCTGGTGGAAACTCATATGAAAGAGGAGTAGGCATTGTAATGGACAGGGACAAATCAAAAGTAGTTAAGGGATACTGGGCTGTGTCCGACAGAGTCTTGCTAGTTAAATTGGGAAGCAGACCATTTGATATCAACATCATTCAGGTGTATGCACCAACATCCACAAGTACTCAGGAAGACATCGACAACTTCTACGAAGTATTAGAGATGGCCAAGGCCCAATGCAAATCACAAGAAGTTGCCATGGAGATTTTAATGCTAAAGTGGGAAAGGAAAGGGTAGAGGATATAGTTGGACCTCATGGCCTTGGTACACAAAATGAAAGGGGAGGGAAACTTGTAGAATGGGCATAGCAGGAAACACCTGGTTTGAGCAGCCTAATAGAGGAAAATGGATGAGTCCAGAGACAATACCAAAAATCAGATTGACTACATCCTAATTAATAAAAGATTTAGAAATTCATTACTGACGACAAAACCACTCCCAGGGACAGACTGCAACAGTGACCACAATCCCGTGGTGGGAATATTTAGGTTGAAATTACGGAATAGGAAACAGACCAAAAGCAACATCAAACTAGATCTTGGACTCTTAAAGACAGATGAAGTGATACGTCAAAAATGTAATGTACATGCTCAAAATAAATTCAGTTCTCTGGAAGACGTTGGTGACAGTGAGGAACAACGGCCATCATCATCATCATCAGGCGCCCTGCCGCATGGTGTTTGCGACCATGGACTTCCAACCATCTCTATCTCTCGTTGCCCCCAGCATCTCCCCCACCCTCTTCATCCCCAGCCACTCTGCAAGTCCGTCCAGCATTCTCTCCCTGAGTCTACCTGGTGCTCTCTTTCCCTCCAGTTTTCCCGTTGTGACCAGGTGCTCCAAATCCCCCTTCCTCATAAAATGGCCTATAAATGTTGCTTGTCTTTTCCTAATCTTTCTTATCAGTGATGTATTTGTGTCTGCCTCCATCAAGACTGTCTCGTTTGTTTTCTTTGCTGTCCATGGAACTCTCAACATTCTTCTGAGAAACCACATCTCGGCTGCCTCGATCCTGCTCTGGCTTTGCTTGCTGACTGTCCACGCCTCGCATCCGTACAACAGTATTGGTTCTATATAACATTCAAGGACTCTCTTTCTGATGTTAATTGATAGGCATTTGTTGGTAAGAATGCTTGTCATCTTCTTGAATGCTGTTTTGGCTTGGCCGATTCTGCCAGTTATTTCCGATGTGCATCTGCCGTCTGATGAAATGACCGTTCCCAGGTATTTGAACTTATTAACCTGTGTCAAGGTTGTGCCATTTGCTGTTATTTTGCAGGAGGGGATTTCATGTTTTATACTGATCACCATGACTTCAGTCTTCTCGCTGTTTAGTTCCAACCCCTTACTTTGCTTTCTGTTTCTAATATATTCACAAGGTTTTGTAGGTCCCTTTCATTTTCTGCAATTAGCACGGTGTCATCTGCGTACCGAATGTTGTTTATCATTTTCCCTCCAACCTTTAATCCAGGGTCTTCTAGGTTTCTCATGATGTTTTCGCTATATAGTGAAAACAGATCTGATGACAAAACACAACACTGTCTGACTCCTCTTTTGATGTTTTGAAAAGAGTTTATATTGTTTTCTATTCTCATTGCAGCTGTTTGTTCCCAGTACATATTCCTGATTATTCGTAGATCTTTTCCATCGACATTGAGTCTCTCCAGTTGGTTGATCAATTCATCATGTCTTACCCGATCGAAAGCCTTGGTATAGTCAACAAAGCATAAATACAAATCCTTATTCATCTCAATTGACCTCTCTATGATAGTTCTTAGGATGTATATGGCATTAATAGTTCCTTTCCCCTCCACAAATCCACACTGTTCTTCTGCTATTTCTCTTTTGATTCTATTCCTTGTCCTCATCATGATTATTCTTTACAGGATTTTTGTTACATGACTCATCAAACTGATTGTGCGATGGAGTTCGCATTCTATAGCCCCTGTCTTCTTTGGAAGTGCAATGAAAATTGATTTTGACGTATCTTTGGGGATTTTTCCTGTGTCATAAATTTCATTTAGGAGGACTGTTATTTTTTCTATGCCAAATTCCTCGAGGGCTTCAAGCATCTCTGTAGTAATGTTGTCTGGTCCTGGGGCTTTTCCTGGTTTCATCTTTTTCAGTGCTATTCTAACTTCATCTTTCATTATGGGTGATCCTTCAAATTTCTTTTTTATAATGTGTTCTTCGTTTCTGTCATCCTCAAAAAGGTCTTTAATGTACTCTCTCCATCTGTCTAATATTTTGTCTTTTTCCATGATAAGCGTGCCATCTTTCGATTTTAAGCAACCAGTTATAATAATAATAATATATTTTATTTATGTTGATGTGCATGTATTTTTCCTGTGGACAATTTCTTCAATTCGTCTGTACATACCCTGAGGATCCATTTTGTGTCGTTCTTCTATCTCTTTGCATTTGTGTTCAGCCAAGCTTCCTTAGCTTCATTGCACTTATACCTGATTTCTTTGTTTATCTTCCTGTATATCTCCTCGTTTCTCTTTGCCTTCCTCCTTTCCTCCATCAGGCCCAAAATTTCATTAGTCATCCAACTCTTTTTTGCTTTTCTATTTGCCTTAGGGATTTCTTCACATGCTTCATTTATAGAACTTCTCAACTTTGTCCATTGTTCCTCACTGTCACCAACGTCTTCCAGAGCACTGAATTTGTTTTGAACATGTACATTAAATTTTTTACGTATCATTTCATCTGACTTTAAGAGTTCAAGGTTTAGTTTGATGTTGCTTTTGGTCTGTTTCCTTTTCATCAATTTCAGTCTAAACCTTCCCACTACCGGATTGTGGTCACTGTTGCAGTCTGCGCCTGGTAGTGTTTTTGCTGACAGTAACGTATTTCTAAATCTTTTGTTGATCAGGATGTAGTCAATTTGATTTTTGGTATTATCTCCTGGACTCATCCAAGTCCATTTTCTTCTGTTAGACTGCTTAAACCAGGTGTTTCCTACTATGAAGTCATTCATCTGTGCCCATTCTACAAGCTTCCCCCTCTTTCATTTTGTGTGCCAAGGCCATGAAGTCCAACTATATCATCCACCCTATCCTGTCCCACTTTAGCATTAAAATCTCCCATTATGACTATAACTTCTTGTGATTTACATTGGACCTTGGCCATCTCTAAAACTTCGTAGAAGTTGTCGATGTCTTCCTGAGTACTTGCGGATGTTGGTGCACACACCTGTATGATGTTGAAATCAAAAGGTTTGCCTCCGAATTTGACCAGTAAAACTCTGTCGGGCACTGCCCAGTATCCCTTAACTGCTTTTGATTTGTCTTTGTCCATTATGATGCCTACTCCTCTTTCATGTGAATTACCACCAGAGTATATCACTGTATATTCCCCTGATGTTATCATGCCTGCCCCCTTCCATCTCACTTCCCCCAGTCCTAAAATACTAATGTTAAGCCTTTGATGTTGTCTAATTTACCTTTCTGCAGCATTGTTCTTATATTCCATGTTGCTCTTTTGAATTTAATTTTGATTTTGGTCGCAGTAGCTGGCTGACGGTCCGGTGTCATCTGCGCCGCACGACAGTCCATACCGGACGAAGGTGCTCCGCAGGAGCACCTATTGACGTCGTTAACATTCTTCTTTTGCTTGTCATATTGGCAGATGTGATGCGTCTAGTGTGTCGGCTTTGGCCTGCACCGCTGTCTAGCACTGCTGTGCAAAAAGAAGAGCAAGGTGTAAGTCTCTTCCTGTCAGTGCATAGCCTCTCCATCAGCAAGCCCTATGCTGTGCCTCCTCGTGGCGACAGGCGGTAACTGAGCACCTCACGGACTCAGGCTGAATCTCGTAGGACTCGGAGGAGGTCTGGCCCCCAGACGTGAGGCATGCAGGCCCACTGGCGTGAGGACACGCCCTGGCGCCCACGAACCAGATCCCCAAGCTATAAGTAAATAGCTCCACTACCTTGTGGACATCTCGGGAGAGAGTAAGGCTAAGGGAGTTAACCCTAAAAAAAAAACGATGAAAGGCAAGGGGAAATCACCATCGTAGTTTTTCCCCAGGAAAACCATGGACAGGAACAATGGACAAAGTTGAGAAATTCGATAAATGAAGCTTGTGAAGAAATCCCTGTAGTAGATAGAAAAGCAAAAAAGAACTGGATGATAAAAAAAAATTTAGGCTTGATGGAGGAACGGAGGAAGGCAAAGAGAAACGAGGAAATATACAGGAAGATAAACAAAGAAATGAGGAATAGGTGGAATGAAGCTAAGAAAGCTTGGCTGAAAACAAATGCAAAGAAATAGAAATCTGACACAAAATAGATCCTCAGGGTATGTACAGACGAACTGAAGAAATTGTCCACAGGAAAAATACATGCACATCAACTGGTTGCTTAATGTCGAAAGATGGTACGATTCTCATGGAAAACGACAACATTAGACAGATGGGGAGAGTACATTAAAGACCTTTTTGAAGATGACAGAAACGCAGAACACATTATAAGAAGGAACTTTGAAGGACCACCCATAATGAAAGATGAAGTTAGAGCAGCACTGAAAAAGATGAAACAAGGAAAAGCCCCAGGACCAGACAACATTACCACAGAGATGCTTGAAGCCCTGGAGGAATTCGGTATAAAAAAAATAACAGTCCTCCTAAAAAAATTTACGACACTGGAAAAATCCCCAAAGATATGTCAAAATCAATTTTCATTGCATTTCCAAACAAGACAGGGGCTATAGAATGCGAACTCCATTGCCCAATCGGTTTGATGAGTCATGTAACCAAGATCCTATTAAGAATGATCATGATGAAGACAAGGAATAGAATCAAAAGAGAAATAGCAGATGAAAGTGTGGATTTATGGAAGGGAAAGGAACTATTAATGCCATATACATCCTAAGAACTATCATAGAGGCATATACATCCTAAGAACTATCATAGAGAGGTCAATCGAGTTGAACAAGGATTTATATTCATGCTTTGTTGACTATACCAAGGCTTTCGATTGGGTAAGACATGAAGAATTGATCAACCAACTAGAAAGACTCAATATTGATGGAAAAGATCTACGAATAATCAGAAATATGTATTGGGAACAAAAGGCTGCATTGAGAATAAAAAACGATATAAGTTCTTTCCAAAACATCAAAAGAGGAGTCAGACAGGGTTGAGTTTTGTCACCAGCTATGTTCTCACTTTACAGCGAAAACATCATGAGAAACCTAGAGGAAGACACTTGAATAAAAGTAAGAGGAAAAATGATAACATTCAATACGCAGATGACACCGTGCTAATTGCAAAAAGTGAAATGGACCTACAAAACCTTGTGAATATACTAGAAATAGAAAGCAAAGGTAAGGGGTTGGAACTAAACACCAGGAAGACTGAAGTCATGGTGATCAGTAAAAAACTTGAAATCCCCTCATGCAAAATAACAGCTAATGGCACAACTTTGAGACAGGTTGATAAGTTCAAATACCTGGGAACGATCATTTCACCAGACAGCGGATGCACATCAGGAATAGTGAGCAGAATCAGCCAAACCAAAACAGCATTCAAGAAGATGGAAAGCATTCTTACCAACAAATGCCTATCAATTAACATCAGGAAGAGAGTTCTTGAATATTATATTGAACCAATACGGTTGCTAAGCGTGGACAGTCAACAAGCAAAGCCAGAACAAGATTGATGCAGCCCAGATGTGGTTTCTCAGAAGAATGTTGGGAGTTCCATGGACAGCAAAGAAAACAAACGAGACAGTCTTGATGGAGGCAGACACAAGTAGATTATTCAGAAGGAAGATAAGGAAAAGGCAGGCAACATTCATGGGCAATTTATGAGGAAAGGGGAATTGGAGCACCTGGTCACAACAGGAAAGCTGGAGGGAAGAAGAGCACCGGGTAGACCCAGGGAGAAGATGCTAGACGGACTTGCAGAGTGGCTGAAGACAAGGAGGGTGGTAGAGATGCTTGAGACAACAAGACATAGAGACAGATGGAAGTCCATAATCGCCAACGCCATGCAGCAAAGCACCTTTTGATGATGATGATGTATGTATGTATGTATGTATGTATGTATGTATGTATGTATGTATGTATGTATGTATGTGTCTGTATGTATGTATGTATGTATGTATGTATGTATGTATGTATGTATGTGTGTGTCTGTATAAGTATGTATGTTTGTATGTGTGTATGACTGTGTGTGTGTGAGTGTGTGTTTGTGTGTGCGTGCATGCGTGTGTGCGTATGTGTGTGTGTGTGTGCGTGCGTGCGTGTGTGTGTGTGTGTGTGCATGTGTGTCTGTGTGTGTATGTGTGTGTGTGTGTGTGTGTGTGTGTGTGTGTGTGGTGTGTGTGTGTGTGTGTGTTGAATGGTGCATGCAATACTGCAGATAAACAGACTTGAAATACCAGTCTTTTCCCTTATTCTTGTTATTATTATCAGTAATAGTAGTGATATCAATAACAGTATTATCTTCATCCTTCTCAGCTTTCTCCTCCTCCTCTTCATCATTATCACAATCAGTGTTGATGTTATTGCTTTGATATTATTACTGATGTCATTGTATTATCATTATTATTAGAAGTAGTAGTATATTGTTGTTGTTATTATTATTATCATTATTGTTATTATTGTTATTATTTTTATATTATTATTATTATTATCAACGTCATCATCATCATTGTCATTATTATTATTATTATCATCATCATTGTTATTATTATCATTATTATTATTATTACTTCAGTGACTTCAGTAACCAAAGAAGACGACTGAAATACTTCAATTGCACGCATTTCAAAGCCCTTCAATGACAACTGAAAACAAAGCTTGGACATCTATAAAACATTTATGAATGTAAAGTTGAATTATGGATATCACTTCATGTTGCTGCATGCCTCAAATAAATTTACTTCGGAAGAAACTGAAAATATCCTCTTTATGTAAGAACGTGTATTAAAACCATAAAATACTGGTTGAAACATTTCACACTGCCAACAGCAAGAATAAGCAGACGTTATTAGGACAAGATCAATCTAGAACATTAAATGGGCATCACGTTCACAGAAAAATACTTATGGAAAATGCATTTGATACTGAACGTACAATAAAGACAGCAATGGAGATACAAGTGTGCTAACAGTACAGGATTCATTTGGTACTAAATGTACAATAAAGACAGCAATGGAGATACAAGTGTACAAACAGTGCAGGATTCATTTGGTACTGAATGTACAATAAAGACAGCAATGGAGATACAAGTGTGCTAACAGTACAGGATTCATTTGGTACTGAATGTACAATAAAGACAGCAATGGAGATATAAGTGTACAAACAGTACAGGATTCATTTGGTACTGAATGTACAATAAAGACAGCAATGGAGATACAAGTGTACAAACAGTACAGGATTCATTTGGTACTGAATGTACAATAAAGACAGCAATGGAGACACAAGTGTACTAACAGTACAGGATTCATTTGGTACTGAATGTACAATAAAGACAGCAATGGAGATACAAGTGTACTAACAGTACAGGATTCATTTGGTACTGAATGTACAATAAAGACAGCAATGGAGACACAAGTGTGCTAACAGTACAGGATTCATCAAACGACGCTGACTTCCCAACATTTTTTATTCATATTCAGGGCTTAAAACGTTCCGCGTCTGGGCGGAATTCCGCGATTTCGGTTTGTCAAAAAAAAACACAAAAAAAAAGAAATGAGCAAGGCATCTGTGTTCGGCTTGCAAGCGTTCATAGCAACGGCGCGCAAGTTATGGCCCCTGATTTTTCTTGGAAGAAGTTTCTGGTCAGACTTCTTGGAAAAAACAAAATGGCGGAGCGCGCAGACATTGTTCAAGCGGGTCAGACTTTTGATGACTCTTTAATTAAATACACTCAAGTTAAAGGGTGAGTGTTCATTTTATTATTATGTTTTTAACCCCTTCTCCCCTTTTCCCAAATATATCTTCCTGTAATAATTATGTGTTTACAGCAATTTTTATGCACTAAATATCTCTTGAAATATGTCAAGAAAACTTGAAATGGCATAGATTTACACTTGGTTTTTAAAAAATGTTCCCGGGGGAGCATGCCCCGGACCCCGTTAGTTTCAGTGGTTTTTTCCTCCTCCTGTTTTAAGCCCTGCATATTCATTTCTTTTGTCACGCTGGATTTACCATGTGAAACTCAGGCTGCTCTTCCTTTTGAAGCACGTCGCCGCGGTGCAGTGCCACCATTTTATACCAAGACTTCAGAAAGGCAAGAAAGTCAATTGGTCTGCAAGGGAGGGACCTAGGAAATCAGCCTACCTCTCCAATGTCTTATACAAAGGCAGTAGCAGCATTGAAACTGCTGAAATGCAGTTACTCTGCAGGGAACGATAACACTACTGCAGAACTCTTGAAACACGATGGAAAAGCAGAAACAGGCATACTACCTGTCATCAGCAACACAATCTAGCCACCAGGCGAGTGGCCCACATCAGTGACGTCATCACTAATCGTCAATATTTCCAAGAAAGGAAATGTCTAACAGTTCCAGAACTTCCCATAATCATTATGATAAGTCATAGCAGCAAAGTAACGAACAATCATCATCATCAGATGCCCTGCCACATGGCATTGGCGATCATGGACTTCAATCTGTCTCTATCTCTTGTTGCCCCAAGCATCTCTACCACCCTCCCTGTCCTCAACCACTCTGCAAGTCCGTCTAGCATCTTCTCCCTTGGTCTACCTGGTGCTCTCTTTCCCTCCAGCTTTCCCATTGTGACCAGGTGTTCCAATTCCCCTTTCCTCATAATATGGCCTACAGATGTTGCCTGTCTTTTCCTAATCTTCCTTATTAATGACCTACTTGTATCTGCTTCCATCAAGACTGTCTCGCTTGTTTTCTTTGCTGTCCATGGAACTCACAACATTCATCTTAGAAAACATATCTCGGCTGCTTCAATCTTGTTCTGGCTTTGCTTGTTGACTGTCCACACCTCACAACCGTACAACAGTATTAATTCTATATAACATTCAGGAACTTTCTTCCTGGTGTTAATTGATAGGCATTTGTTGGTAAGAATGCCATCTGGTGAAATGATCGTTCCCAAGTATTTAAACTTATCAACCTGTCTCAAAGTTGTACCGTTTGTTGTTACTTTGCATGAGGGGATTTCATGTTTTTTACTGATCACCATGACTTCAGTCTTCCTGCTGTTTAGTTCCAACCCCTTACCTTTGCTTTCCATTTCTAGTATATTCACAAGGTCTTGAAGGTGCCTTTCATTTTGTGCAATTAGCATGGTGTCATCTGCGTACCCAATGTGTTTCATTTTTCCTCCAACCTTTATTCCAGGGTCTTCCTCTAGGTTTCTCATGATGTTTTCGTTGTAAAGTGAAAACAGATCTGGTGACAAAACACAACCCTGTCTGACTCCTCTTTTGATGTTTTGGAAAGAGCTTATATCGGTTTCTATTCTCATTGCAGCTGTTTGTTCCCAATACATATTTCTGATTATTCGTAGATCTTTTCCATCAATGTTGAGTCTTTCTAATCGGTTGATCAATTCTTCGTGTCTTACCCAATCGAAAGCCTTGGTATAATCAACAAAGCATAAATATAAATCCTTATTCATCACGATTGTTTTCTCTGTGATAATTTTTAGAATGTATGTGGCATTAATAGTTCCTTTCCCTTCCACAATTCCACACTTGCATCTCTTATTTCTGTTTTGATTCTTTTCCTTGTCCTCATCATGATTATTCTTTACAAAAGTTTTGTTACATGACTCATCAAACTGATTGTGCGATAGAGTTCGCATTCTATAGCCCCTGTCTTCTTTGGAAGTGCAATGAAAATTGATTTTGATATATCTTTGGGGATTGTTCCAGTGTCATAAATTTCATTTAGGAGGACTGTTATTTTTTTTCTATACCGAATTCCTCCAGGGCTTCAAGCATCTCTGTAGTAATGTTGTCTGGTCCTGGGGCTTTTCCTTGTTTCATCTTTTTCAGTGCTGCTCTAACTTCATCTTTCATTATGGGTGGTCCTTCAGTGTTCTTTCTTATAATGTGTTCTGCGTTTCTGTTATCTTCAAAAAGGTCTTTGATGTACTCTCCCCATCTGTCTAATATTTTCTCTTTTTCCATGAGAATCGTACCATCTTTCGACATTAAGCAACCAGTTGATGTGCATGTATTTTTCCTGTAGACAATTTCTTCAATTCGTCTGTAGGCCCCTACATACCCTAAGGATCCGTTTTGTGTTAGTCTTCTATTTCTTTGCATTTTGTTTTCAACCAAGCTTCCTTAGCTTCATTGCACCTATACCTGATTTCTTTGTTTATCTTCAGTATATCTCCTCGTTTCTCTTTGCCTTCCTCCTTTCCTCCATCAAGCCTTAAATTTCTTTTGTCATCCAGTTCTTTTTTGCTTTTCTGTCTACTATAAGGATTTCTTTACAAGCTTGATTTATCGAATTTCTCAACCATTGTTCATCACTGTCACCAACGTCTTCCAGAGCACTGAATTTGTTTTGAACATGTACATTAAATTTTTTACGTATCACTTCATCTGTCTTTAAGAGTCCAAAATTTAGTTTGATGTTGCTTTCGGTCCGTTTCCTTTTCATTAATTTCAGCCTAAATCTTCCCACTACAGGATTGTGGTCACTGTTGCAGTCTGCGCCTGGTAGTGTTTTTGCTGACAGTAAAGAATTTCTAAATCTTTTATTGATCAGGATGTAGTCAATCTGTTTTTTGGTATTATCTCCTGGGCTCATCCAAGTCCATTTTCTTCTATTAGGCTGCTCAAACCAGGTGTTTCCTACTATGAACTCATTCATCTGTGCCCATTCTACAAGTTTCCCTCCCCTTTCATTTTGTTTGCCAAGGCCATGAGGTCCAACTATATCCTCCACCCTATTCTGTCCCACTTTAGCATTAAAATCTCCCATTATTACCGTAACGTCTTGTGATTTACATTGGGCCTTGGCCATCTCTAATACTTCGTAGAAGTTGTCGATGTCTTCCTGAGTACTTGCGGATGTTGGTGCATACACCTGAATGATGTTGATATCAACTGGTCTGCCTCCCAATTTGACCAGCAAAACTCTGTCGGACACTGCCCAGTATCCCCTAACTGCTTTTGATTTGTCCCTGTGCATTATGATGCCTACTCCTCTCTCATGTGAGTCACCACCAGAGTATATTACTAAGTATTTTCCAATGTTATCATGCCTGCCCCTTTCCATCTCACTTCCCCTAGTCCTAAAATACTAATGTGAAGCCTTTCCATCTCCATTTTGATATTGTCTAATTTGCCTTTTTGCAACATTGTTCAGATGTTCCATGTTGCTATTTTGGTGTCTTTAAGTTTGATTTTGGTCGAAGTAACTGGCTGACGGTCTGGTGTCACCTGCGCGCATGACGATCCCTACCGGATAACGGTGCTCAATATGAGCACCTATTTACGTCATTATCTTCATTTTTCTTCTCTTTTCTGCCCATATTGTTCTAAGGAGAATACGATGGTGGTTTCCCGTGGCCTTCCCTCGGTTTTTTTTTTTTTTCGTTTTTGTTTGTTTTGTTGTTGTTTTTTCGGTCTCTCCGCTAGCCTTCGTCGTTCCTGCGACAACCTACAAGGCAATAGGGTGTTCTTTTTTTCATCGGGGTTACCTCCCTTAGCCTTATTCTCTCCCGAGATGTCCACAAAGCAGTCGTGCTATTTACCCAAAACTGGAGGTCTGGTTCGTGGGCACCAGGGCATATCCACACGCCGGTGGGCCTGCGTGCCGCACGTCTAGGGGCCAGACATCCTCCGAGTCCCTCAAGATTTAGCCTGAGTTCGTAGGGTGCTCAGTTACCGCATGTCGCCACGAGGCGACACAACGTAGGGCTTGCTGAAGGAGAGGCTACGTACTGCTGGAAGAGACTTACGCATTCTCCTCTTCTTTTCGCATAGCTGCAAGCAGCAGTGCTAGCCAGCAGTATTGGCTGAAAGTGAGAGGTGACAAGCACGCAGTCACTAGCTGACACACTAGACACATCACATCTGCAATATATTTCAGTCGTAAGCAAATACCAATATTGCTAAAGAACAGGCCGGGTTGTGCAAAGCCAGCAGTACCATGGAATAAATATTTACTGGGTGTACACTTTGTGAGAAATACTGCCAACACCAAAGGGTCAGTGAGGACCCAAAGGCTCCACATTCTTATGGATTTTAAGAAAGCGGAGTTTGGCAAAAGACAGTCTTGATGGAGGCAGACACAAGAAGATCATTCATAAGGAAGATTGGGAAAAGACATGCAACACATATAGGCTATTTACGAGGAAAGGGAAATTAGAGCACCTGGTCACAACAGGAAAGCTGGAGGGAAAGACAGAACCAGGTAGACCCAGGGAGGAAGTATTGGACGGAAATGCAGGGCAGCTGAGGACACAGAGGGTGGAAGATCGCCAACGCCAAGCGGCAGGGCACATGATGGTGATGATGAAGATCAAATTATTGTACTTAAAATTTCAGAATCATTGGTACAGAATCCTGTTTGTATATTATCTTAACGTTTAAAATGTGTTTTTGTAACAGTTTTCCCTTCAGAGTTATTGTTATTAGTCTGAGGTTTCAGTGATAGTTTTTCCTTCAGAGGTATTGACATTAGTCTGAAGTTTCAGCTTCATGTGTCTACTCACCCACGTCTCCTTTCTATGTCCTTGTCTTTCCTATTTACATACTTTCTGCGTCTTACTGTGACCCTCTCTGTGTCTTATTGGTTGGTTTCATTTGTTTGTTTGTTTGTTTGTTTGTCTGTCTGTTTGTAATTTTCCCTGTCTAGTGTTACTCAGAGTGAAAAAACATTAAATGACAGTAAAACACAGACATAAATCATCACAAGTAAGAACATGACAGTTAGTTTTCTTTCACAAAGTACAACAACACAGCATGACTTATGATGTAGCTCATGCTGCACCATGATGCAGTGGCTGAAAGAAACATTATGAAGGAAGAATTACTGGATGGTTTATGGCAGGCGAGAACACATTACCACACAGACGGAAATAAGCACAATGCTGTGAAGCGGGCATGATTTACTGCACTTTATCCGATATATACCACCACGCCCTGTGGTCCTCGTGTGTTCTTATTGATTTCACGCATTGTTGTTATTTGTCTTCAAAACATGACAGCTGAACTAAGTAGACAGAAGTGGGTATAGGCAGAGTATGTGTTGTCTTCCTTCTTTGTTTGCAATCACCATGGTTTTGAATGAGACACCAATGTCACAGTCAGGTCTGCTGTCTTTTCAGTGAACACAGTAGTTGTGTCTGTATCAGGGTCTACTTGTATTTTCGGCATTTTTGTCTGCCCCAGTTTTGGATCCAATATTTGTTGCACTGACAGGTAGAAAATAGCTACGATTGTCCATGACTACAGTAAATTACCGATAATGCCCGTGTATGGTTGTGGCTGATTGTAGTCAATGTGATTTGCAGAAATGCCTTCCTTCTTTGAAAGTCTGTGTCACCAGCTGCATTGGACTGCACAAGACAGTGTGTGTCATACTTACGTTCTGCATGATGTAAATCTGTTCCCCAACTATCAACTGCTATATCTGTTTCTGATGCTGTTCGTTTTACTCCAGCGTTCATCATCATCATCAAGTACCTTGCCACATGGCGTTGGTGATCATAGCCCTCCATATGTATCTATCCCTTGTTGCTGCAAGCACATCTTCCACCCTCTCTATCTTCACCTAGTCTGCAAGTCCATCCAATATTTTTTCCCTGGGTCTACCTGGTGCTCTCTTTCCCTCCAGCTTTCCTGTTGTGACCAGGTGCTCCAATTCCCGTTTCCTCATAAAATGGCCTATAAATGTTGCCTGTATTTTCCTAGTCTTCCTTGTGAATGATCTTCTTGTGTCTGCCTCCATCAAGACTGTCTCTTTTGTTTTCTTTGCTGTCCATGGAACTCGCAACATTCTTCTTAGAAACCACATCTCGGCTGCCTCAATCTTGTTCTGACTTTGCTTGTTGACTATCCACGCTTCACAACCGTAGTACATTATCGGTTCCATTTAACATACAAGAACTCTCTTCCTGATGTTAATTGATAGGCATTTGTTGGTAAGAATGCTTTTCATCTTCTTGAATGCTGTTTTGGCTCGACCAATTCTGCTGGCCATTTCTGATGTGCATCTACCATCTGGTGAAATGATTGTTCCCAGATATTTAAACTTATCAACCTGTCTCAAGGTTGTGCCGTTTGCTGTTATTTTGCATGAGGGGATTTCGTTTTCTTTACTGATCACCGTGACTTCATTCTTCATGCTGTTTAGTTCCAACCCCTTACCTTTGCTTTCTGTTTCTAGTATTTTTACAAGGTTTTGTAGGTCCCTTTCATATTCCAGCATTAGTGTTGTTAATCCTCTTAACGGTCATGGAAATGATGATGCTGTGTCGATTTTTGGGTATCAAATTTAGACATGTTAATCATTCATTCATTTATTATCAACAATATTAATAGTAACGGAATAGCAGTAATATCACCTATTGTCATCATCATCATCATGTGACCTGCCACATGGCTTTGGCGCACATTGCCCTTCATGCGCATGTGGCTTTATCCTTTGTTGCTGCAAGTACATGTACATCTTTCACTCTGTCTGTACCCATCCACTTCGCAAAACAGTCTGATATTGTATCCCTGGGTCTGCCTGCTGCTCCTTTTC
>JAPXFY010000127.1:75000-77500 GCA_030674185.1 Monoplex corrugatus | reverse complement strand
TATAAAGAGCATATTATATACAATTATATATTACAAATGCGATTCCCCTCCGAGCGGAGACAGGCTGCAGAAGGGATTGAGTGAGGTCAGGATTTTATGCAGAGGAGAAAAGGTGAGTTTTGAGAGCGGACTTGAAGGAGACAAAAGTAGGTTGCTGACGGACTGAGAGAGGAAGTTTGTTCCAGGAAAGTGGACCAGAAACAGAGAAGGCTCGTGGACCATAGGTATTGAGCCCATAGTTAGCTTTGTTTGTCTGTGATTTTCGCCTTGCCCAGAGATGGAGTGGGGGAATGAGGAGGAGGAAGAGAAGCATTTGAATATTGCTAAGTTTTACTGTTACATTTTTTTTAAACTTATGGGGGCATATATGTGAGAGATTGAGTACACATACCCACGTCCGAATTGGATGTGTGTATGTGTGTGTGTGCGTGTGTGTGTGTGTGTGTGTATGTGTGTGTGTGTGTGTGTGTGTGTGTGTGTGTGTGTGTGTGTGTGTGTGTGTGTGTGTGTGTGTGTGTGCGCGCGTTATGCGTGGGGGATAGAAAGGGGCTCAAAGGTCTTGATATACTGAATTCGAATGAAAATTTGTGTATAAAAGTGAGTGAGAGAGAGAGAGAGAGTGTGTGTGTGTGTGTGTGTGTGTGTGTGTGTGTGTGTGTGCGTTAGTGTGTACGTGTGCGTGTGTGCATGTGTGTGTATGTATGTGTTTGTATGTGTGTATGTGTGTTTGTGTATGTGTTTGTGTGTGTGTATGTGTGTGTGTATGTGTGTGTGTGTGTTTGTGTATGTGTTTGTGTGTGTGTGCATGTGTTTGTGCATGTGTATGTAATATGTTATGACAACAACAAGCATGCACACCAAATGTCCTTGCTATTTTCAAAAAGACCAGTAAGAAATCAAGAACTTGAATCTTAAACCTTGAACTCTCTCTCTCTCTCTCTCTCTCTCTCTCTCTCTCTCTCTCTCTCTCTCTCTCTTTTCTCTCTCTCTATCTCTCTTATTTCTCTCTCTCTTCTTTCTCTCTCTCTCCTCTCTCTCTCTTCTCTCTCTCTCTAACTATCTATCTATCTATCTTTCTCTCTCTCTTTCTCTCTGTCTGCGTGTGAATGTGTGTGTGTGCGTGTGTTGTGTGTGTGTGTGTGTGTGTGTGTGTGTGTGTGTGTGTGTGTGTGTGTGTGTGTGTGTGTGTGTGTGTGTGTGTGTGTGTATGTGTGTGTGTGTGTGTGTGTATGCCAATGTGTGTTTTCTTCTGTGAATATGTTTCTGCTTCTATGTGTGTGTTTTTTTTTGTGTGTGAAGGTGTGTCTGCCTGTGTGTGTGTGCATGTGTGTCTGTGTGTGTGCCTATTGGCATAAAAAGGAGCTTGCCTGCACTAAGATGAAAATATTACCTATGATGTGTCTTTTTCTATTTTTTTTTATTTTTTTTTATGCAATTTTTTTATTTCACTTTATATTCTCTAATTTTCAGTTATTTTGTTCTCTCTTCTTACATTTTATTTCATTTCTCACAGTGTTTTTATTTGATTCTATTTCCTTTTATTTGGTTATATCTTATTGTGTTTTGTTTTGTTTTGTTTTATTGATTTTTAACTTATTTCACATTTTTTCTCGCTTTTATTTTTCATTTTGTTTTATTTAAGTTTTTTTTTTTTTTTATAGTATCAAGGCCAATGCCATTTTAAGAAGAAAAAAAAAGACAAGCTTTCTTGATCCCTGGGATGTGGGCTCACAAGTGATCTTAAATCGTCAGACGGCATCAAGGCTGACAGACCAAGAACCTTTTGGCCTTTGAACTTTGACACATCCAAGGTGTTTCATTTGGTTTCTCCCATGGGCAAACAGCGTGGCAGTGTTTGCTTTGAGAAGTCTGTGTGTGCGAGGTGTGAGATAGGGGTAGAGGGTGAACGGATGTATGATGGTGGTAGGGTCGCGATCGATTTTGAGGATTGGTGTCATGCTGAAAGATGTGACGCCAAAGAGTGTAGATTTAGTTTTGTAACACATACATGCACTAGGCCCATATTTGGCCTTGTCTGTGGTTTCTGTCCTTTGAGGGATGGAGCAGGGTGGGGGGGGGGTGGCTAGGGGAGGGGATGAGGAGAAGCATTTGAATCTGGCGAAGTTTGATTTTTTGTTTTTGTTTTTGTTTTTGTTTTTAAACCTATGGGTGCATATCTGCGAGAGATTGAGTACGCATACCCATGTGGGAATTGTGTTGTGTGTGTGGGTTGTATGTGTGTATGTTGGTGGGTGGGAGGAGAATCACATTGTAATATATAATTGTATATAATATGCTCTCTATAATTTTCCATTGCTTTTATTCTTTCTCCCCCATTTATAGCCATGCGTTTGAGTGTGTGTGTGTGTGTGTGTGTGTGTGTGTGTGTGTGTGTGTGTGTGTGTGTGTGTGTGTGTGTGTGTGTGTGTGTGTGTGTGCGTGCGTGTGTGTCCGTGCGTGCGTGTGTGTCTGTTTCAGCGCTTATATTTGATTTTATCAA
>JAPXFY010000127.1:60000-62500 GCA_030674185.1 Monoplex corrugatus | reverse complement strand
CTGCCTCCATCAAGACTGTCTCGTTTGTTTTCTTTGCTGTCCATGGAACTCTCAACATTCTTCTTAGAAACCACTATTCGGCTGCTTCAATCTTGTTCTGGCTTTGCTTGTTGACTGTCCACACCACACAACCGTATAACAGTATGGAATACACACGGTAGACCCTTTGTGACAAGACAAATAGCGTGGATTTCACGTAGTCAGTCCGTTTTGACAACATAAATAGTGTGGGAGTTACGTGATAAGAGTTATTGTAACAAAACGAATAGACTGGATTTCACGTGATGAACATGTTATGACGAAATAAACAGCCTGGATTTTTACATGGTGAATTTTGTATGACAACATAAAAAGACCTGTGTTTCATACGGTGACCCAATAATGACACAGTAAACAAATACATCACACACACACACACACACACACACACACACACACACACACACACACACACACACACACACACACACACACACACACACACACACACACACACACACACACACACACACACACACACACACACACACACACATTTATAGAAAGAGAGGATAAATAAAAACATATTTCAAGTCGACTCAATCCACTTACCGATAACATGTGTCGATTGAGTGTGTGTGTTTGTGTGTGTGTGGGGGGGGAGGGTGCTTCCTTGGCTGGTTCATTCGCTCTTTCAAATATGAATAAATCCATTCTAAGGGGAAAAAGAGGGACGCATTGTCTCTAATCCGTTACTTGTTAAAAAAAAAACAGAAAACGAAAACGGAACGACAACCAGGAATGGCATATCCAAATAGAATAAATGCAAGAGGGTTCTTACAGGCCAATGGAAAGGAGGTGCAATTGCTTCCCTTGCATTAATGAGAAAAAAATAGAAACACACACACACACACACACACACACACACACACACACACACATATATATAGACAGACAGACAGAGAGACAGACAGAGAGAGAGAGAATGAGAGAGAGAGAGAAAGAGAGATAAGGAAAGAAAGAAAGAAAGAAATAAACAAACAAAATAAAGAACGAAAGAAAGACAAAAAATAGAAAACAAGAAGGCATTTTACTCAACTGAATAAACTGTTTTGAAACACAAATCGAAACTAATATCTTTAAGGAAGATTCTCTCTCTCTCTCTCTCTCTCTCTCTCTCTCTCTCTCTCCTCTCCTCTCTCTCTCTCTCTCTCCTCTCTCTCCTCTCTCTCTCTCTCTCTCTCTCTCTCTCTCTCTCTCTCTCTCTCTCTCTCTCTCTCTCTCTCTCTCTCTTCTCTCTCTCTCCTCCTCTCTTTTCTCTCTCTCTCTCTCTCTCTCATCTCTCTCCTCTCTCAGCATACATACATACATATATGTACATGAATACAGGCAACAGACGACAGTCAGACAGACGACAGACAGAATTATGTATACACCCGTTGGGGAACAGCTGGGAGAACTAATTACTGATCTGAATGTTCCAGGAGTCACGTGGGTGGTTCACCAACACGCACACACCTCATCAGTTTTTACACAGCCTAGTCTTGCTCAAAGGTTTCTGATTCGTATTAATTTCCTCACCAGACAATTTACTTCTGTTTAAGGAAAAAAGGTCAACCTGTTTCTTTTTGTGTGTGTTTTTGTTTGTTTGTTTGTTTGTTTGTGTGTTTGTTTGTTTGTTGTTTTGTTTGTTTGTTTGTGTGTTTGTTTTGTTTTGTTTTATTTTTGTTTTGGCTTTCTGGTGTTCTCTCCAGTGCAAGGAGTCAATCCATCATTACCTCTCTTGAGGGCTGTCAGAATTTTCAGGAACCCTGTCATTTTCTTGATTGACAAATTGTAGAGGATCTGAATGATCATAAATAGTTACCAGAAAGAAAAAAAAAACACGAAAATAAGAAAACGAACGCGTATCTAATACAACAAGACAAGACATAAATAGTTGCAGAGGACATGAATGATCATAAATAGTTGTAGAGGACATGAGTGATCATAAATAGTTGTAGAGGACATGAGTGATCATAAATAGTTGTAGAGGACATGAGTGATCATAAATAGTTGTAGAGGACATGAGTGATCATAAATAGTTGTAGAGGACATGAGTGATCATAAATAGTTGTAGAGAATCTGAATGAGCATAAATGTTCAGGCAATATCTCAAACGACCAGCTAAATCTTTTGTATCTGTTAGGTTTGTTTGTTTGCTTTTCGTTTGTTTGTTTGCCTTTTGTTTGCTTCTTTGTTTGTTTGCGTTGTGTTTGTTTTGCTTGTTCATTTGTTTGTATTTTGCATATTTATTCATTTGTTTGTTTGTTTGTTTGTTTCCGGAAGTCGTGGTGGATGTGGTTACATTTTAGTGGTATTTAATCATCGTGAACGTTGACATTTTTGCAGGCAAACTGTTTTATATTTTCTGTTGACCAGTCAATCGAATCCTAATGCGAGCGTTTGTTTTATTCACAAAAAAAGTTCCAGTCACGAATTCACTTTTTTTTTTCATGCAAACTTAAAGTTGTGAATGTCC
>JAPXFY010000127.1:52500-55000 GCA_030674185.1 Monoplex corrugatus | reverse complement strand
TTATTATCATTGTTGTTATTATTATTATCATTATCATTATTATCATCATTATTATTATTATCATTATTAGATGATGATGATTATTATTATCATTATTATAACATTGACGATAGCAGTGCGCTCAGTGGACAGTCACATATAAACAGAGCAGAACAGCAGTTATTCAACAGAAAAAGAAGGACCCTAAAAGCCTGAGTAGCTAATGAAGATTGCTCCATAACCCCAAGATTGTGAGGTAGTAAGGTGGTACAGACTTCAACTTTTTTTCTCTAGGTTATCATTATAAGGGTGGTGCCCACCTATTCTCCCTCACTCCTTTACATTTCCCTGACTTTGAATAGAGTTGGGTATCCATTTACAGCTGGGCGGACTGGAAGCCCTAAACGCATTGGAAAGTTCCCAAGACGTGACTTGCATCTGTACAAAGTCATGCAGAAAGATTTGAAGATGAATGCTCTACTTTGGCACAAATCAGCCAGAGATCAACGACGGAAAAAACTCCAGGGCCTCAGGACATGCAACGGAAGGCAATATTTGTTCATATAGAAAGGAAGAAGAAGAAGAAGAAGAAGAAGAAGAAGAAGAAGAAGAAGAAGAAGAAGAAGAAGAAGAAGAAGAAGAAGAAGAAGAAGAAGAAGAAGAAGAAGAAGAAGAAGAAGAAGAAGAAGAAGAAGAAGAAGAAGAAGAAGAAGAAGAAGAAGAAGAAGAAGAAGAATGTGAAGAAGAAGAAGAAGAAGAAGAAGAAGAAGAAGAAGAAGAAGAAGAAGAAGAAGAAGAAGAGAAGAAGAAGAAGAAGAAGAAGAAGAAGAAGAAGAAGAAGAAGAAGAAGAAGAAGAAGAAGAAGAAGAAGAAGAAGAAGAAGAAGAAGAAGAAGAAGAAGAAGAAGAAGAAGAAGAAAACGAAGGAGGAGGAGGAAAAGAAGAAGAAGAAGAAGGATTAGGGGAAGAAAAAGAAGAAGAAAAAGAGGAGGGGGCCTCGACGAATAAGATGATGATGAAGAAGGAGGGCAAGGAGAGGAAGCAGAAATAGAAAAAGAAGACAAAGAAGGAAACGAAGGAAAAAAGGAGTAAAAAAGAAGAAGATGAAGAAGAAGAAGAAAATGAAGAAGAAGAAGAATGTGATGAAAGGGAGGTAATTCACCCCGAACCAGAGTCGGTTAAGGTGTAGGGGATATAATTGTGCAAGGTCAGAGGCAGATGGAGGACTCTTCCACTCGAACACACATAAAACCAGGACGGTGGTTCCCAAACTTTATTTACATGTGCACGAGTTCTCACCAAAGTACATCTTCATAATAAGAAGACTAAGAAGACACGAAGAAGAAGACAAAGAAGACAGTGCCTGTAAGACACAAAATAAGTGTCATAAATAGGGGGCCTACATTGACAAAGTAGGCCTACACATTGTGTGAACTAACAATATCAATGTAGGCTACAGGAGTTACTACATTATAATAAAACAGAAGGTGTCTACATTTACAAACAAAAGCACTAGCATTTGTAATCACGGAACAAATAATTGATAACAAAACGTTGAGTAACCCTTTGATAAGGTGAGAGTAAAATACCATACTGTTTGTTCAATAGCATTAGCATAGAGTAGACTTTCAATAATGTACTGGCCAAATAATGCGCAGTTATATTAATCTGTTGGGCCGCCATGGGCTGACTTAGTTGCAACATAACATCTGAGTGGGCAGCTATTAGACAGTTAATATTCAGTGGTGACAACATAGTATTTGGGAATGAGAACCATGTCATCACAAACAGTGGGTCTACCTTATCAGCATATTACTATTAAGCTATGCTATCAAAACACTCTATAATGATTATCAGTGGTGCTGAGCAGACAGGGGATACAACAAATGGATGAATTAGCTGAGCACATGTTTCATCAAGTACCATTATGTCCATACATACAACATTGTCAAGTATAAAATAGTGCTCCTCTGCACAACAATGCCTTGCATCTTTGCTTTTGGCAGAATATGGTTGTCAATAGTCCAACAATAGCCACATGAAAATAGGGACTAATTCTATAGTGGCAACTGCATTCAAACCTCAGTCCCATCTTTACAATAGTGGCCGTCACGCTAAGTGTTACAGATCTTGTGAGATAGCACATCGTTTAGATCAAAACATACTTTCGCACTGTGCGAATTCTGCAAATCTAGCGTGGTACTCAATAGGCGCGAGCTAGAATATAAAGAAATAAGAGAACCTCAAGTCCCTAAGCTTACTGCAAATGACATTGAATGATACAATATAAAAAGATACAGAACTTTCTACAGTGACAGCAGTTTAACACCGTGAAGTTAATCTGGCAAGAGTGGCAGCAAGAAATGGCATACTAGTTAGTTACCTGAGTGAGTTTTAAAGTCCTACCACTCTTAGAGTATACGAGGACTAGCGAACACTTTTTTTGAAGAAGAAGCCTTCAATAATTTTAAAGCATTGTGAGAAACCGATGCTTTATTCGGTTCTCTGATCCACCCTGGATG
>JAPXFY010000127.1:15000-22500 GCA_030674185.1 Monoplex corrugatus | reverse complement strand
AAGTCCCATTAATAAGGGGACATGAGTGACAGGGTAGCTTCAAAACGTGGAAACAAATCAACGGTAGCACAGAAATGCGAATAAGATTGTAATTCATCACTGCATATTCATATGGGGATCAGCTGGTAGGTACACAAGAGAGGTATAATTCACAACATATGTAGTGCTGTGGGAGTCATTGCACACAGGTAGAAAGAAACTCTAGGGAGAGCTAGACAACAGAAGGTCTTCAGAGAAGTAACCCCCTTTAGACAAGTGTTTCGGCCCTGAATTCCTTACACTCTCGGGGGGGCCGGGCCACATCCAGGTCATGACTCCTGGATGCCCTTCTGCTGTTGTCTATTTTTTTTTTTTTTCCCACGCCGGGGATCGAACATGGGCGATTCTGCGCTTCAGAACTGCGGTACGCGGTTTTACCAATGTGCTAACGGGGCACACATCATATGTAGGGAATTTAATCCTTATGAAGTTCACTTTTTTCGTTCCTCCTTGCCCAGATCCAGCTTGAGCTCCTTTCTGCTGCCTCTGCCATCGCTTTAAGGGCTCTAGTCCTCTTCTTCCCAGAAATGGCGAGTTGTTTCATGAGATCATAAGCGGAGGTGCCCACAAACCCTCTTGCCCCGACCTCTATGGCGAAGATTTTGACCCGCAGACCTGCTTTCTTCAGGTGCTGGCAAGACCGGCGTATTTTTCGGTCTTGTAGATATGTGCTTCTTCCATTCTGCTTTCGTATGGCACAGTGAGTTCTATCAGAATCACTTGTTTCGAGGAGTCAGAGTGGAGAGCGATGTCTGGTCTCATGCCTGTCTTGCTTACATAATAATTATAATAATAATTACATAATTACAAAATTTATAGAGCGCAAAATCTTGATAAAATCAAATCTAAGCGCTGAAGCAGACACACACGCAAGCACGCACGCACGCACGCACGCACACACACGCACGCACACACACAGACACACACACACACACACACACACACACACACACACACACACACACACACACACACACACGCATGGCTATAAATGGGGAGAAAGAATAAAAGCAATAAAAGCAAGAATAAAAGCAATGGAAAATTATAGAGAGCATAGCATACAATTATATATTATAACCATGTGATTCCCTCCGAGCGGAGACAGGCTGCAGAGGGGGGTGGGGTGGGGGGGGGGGGGGTTGAGTGAGGTTAGGATTTTATGCGCAGGAGAAAAGGTGAGTTTTGAGAGCCGACTTGAAGGAGACAAAAGTAGGTTGCTGACGGACTGAGAGAGGAAGTTTGTTCCAGGAGAGTGGACCAGAAACAGAGAAGGCTCGTGGACTATAGGTATTGAGCTTAGTGCGTGGAAAGCGAAAAGTCAGAGGATCAGAGGCAGAACGGAGGGTACGTGAGGGAACATAGATCTCAAGTAGGCTTGACAGGTAATCGGGGGCTGCGTTATTGAGGCTTTTGTAGCACATGGTGTCTAGTTTGTACTGTATGCGCTTTGATACAGGGAGCCAGTGAAGTTGTGCCAGGAGAGGAGATATGTGGTCAGCTTTTTCCTTTTTGAGTACAAGGCGTGCAGCATTGTTTTGAATGCGCTGTAGGATGTGAATGGTGGAGGCAGGAAGACCAGACAGGAGTGAATTGCAATAGTCAATGCGAGACATTATGAAGGAGAGAACGAGTTTTGCAGTTGTTTCCACAGAGAGATACTTCCTGATCAGCCGTATACGATGGAGATGATAGTAGCAGGATCTGGCAGTTTGAGAAACAAAGTTGTTCATGGAGAGGGTAGAGTCAATGCAGACACCAAGGTTTTTAGCTGAATCAGAAATTGGGACTGATGTGTTACATAATGGGAGAGAAAGAGGAGGCAGCTGAGAAAGTTTCTGACGGGTGCCAATGAGGATAGCTTCTGTTTTGTCGTCATTAAGCTGAAGTCTATTGTGTGTCATCCAGTTCTTAATGTCCGAGTAACACTCAGTGGTGCGAGTCAACTGGCGCTGTATATTATCAGGTGAGTCACTGTCTTGAAGTTGGGTGTCATCAGCATAGAAGTGGTGTTTTATAGAATGGGAGTTGATGATGGTGGACAGGGGGGAGGTGTAAAGAGTGAAAAGAACAGGGCCAAGGACAGATCCTTGTGGAACACCACAGGTCAGGTATGCAGGTTGAGAGTAAGTGCCATTGATGAGAACGGTTTGTTTTCTGTTTGATAGGTATGAAGTGAACCAAGACAGAGCAATGTCAGAGATGCCAAACGTATGATGAAGTCTAGAAAGGAGAATACCATGATCAATGGTATCAAAGGCTGCAGACAGATCAAGGAGTGTGAGGAGAGAGACTTTGCCAGTATCAGTTGCAAGGAGGAGATTGTTGAGAATGTGTAGTAGGGCAGTTTCAGTGCTATGGCACTGGCGGTAGGCTGACTGGAAAGGATTGAGGAGATTGTTGGCAGACAGGTGAGAGTTCAGCTGGTTGAGGACGACTTTTTCAAGGAGTTTTGACAAGAAAGAGAGATTAGAGATAGGCCGGTAATTTTTCAGTTCATTTGGATCTAAATTGTGTTTCTTGAGGAGAGGGTGAACAATAGCAGACTTGAAAGAATCTGGGACAGTTCCAGTTTGAAGAGAAGTGTTGATGATGTCAGTGATGAATGGGAGGAGAGTAGGGAGACAGTCGGCGTAGAGAGAACCTGGAAGAGGATCCAGTTCGCAGGTTTTGAACGACATGGATCTGATTGTGTTGAGAATTTCTTCTTGTGAGACTGGGGTAAAAGTAGTAAGAGGTGTGCCAGAGAAGGAAGGGTCAGGTGGGCATGGTTGACAGGGTGTCCTGTCAAGCCTGTCACGAAGAGTTTGTATTTTGGTGGTGAAATAGTTGGAGAATACAGATGGGAGTTCTTCATTTGTATGTTTTGTTGGGAGAGGTAAATCTTTTCGTGTGCCAAGGAGATGATTCATGGTTGTAAAGAGTTCTTTTGAAGAAGAGGCATTCAGGATTTTGGTTTGGAAATAGCTTGTTTTTGCTGATGCAATGAGGGTGGATACTTTTGTTTTAGAGGCTTGGAAAAGTTGCCTGTGTACAGTGAGTTTGGATTTGCGCCAGCGGCGCTCTGCTCTGCGGCGGGCACGTTTTGCACAGGCGATCTCATGAGTGAGCCAGGGGGTAGGGGGGCGGTCAGGTAAAAGACGGGTTGTGGCTGGAGCATGAGTGTCCAGAAGATGGTGGAGAGTAGTATAGAATTCATCGGCAAGGTTATGTGACTTTTCAGAAAGGAGACGGGAGGCATCAGATGAAAATGTGGAGAGGTCGATAGATTTGAGATTGCGTCGAGTCACTGTGCGCATGGTACGGGAAGGAGGAGAAATGTCGAGAGAACAGAGAATTGCAGAGTGGTCAGATGGAAGGGCTGAAGTTAGACGGGTAGAAAGAACTAAGCAGTTGTCAGTAGCGGAATTGTGGTGATCACGAGAAATGATCCAGTCAAGAATGTGACCTTTTTGATGGGTTGGTTCAGAAATGTGTTGAGTCATATTGTGATTGGACAGAGAGTTGATGATATGTCTTGTGTCATAACGGTGAGTGTTGTCATAGTGGACATTGATGTCACCTAGAATGATGAGATTTCCAGGTAAGAGGCAGTAGTGGTCAAGCAATTGGTCAAAGTCAGAGAGAAACATGGATGTGGTGAGTTTGTTGGCAGAGCTAGGTGGGGGTCGATAGACACAGGAGAAGGTGATGGTGTGAGGGGTGGATTGGAAGGATACTTCAACGTGCTCGAAAGAAGGATGGGAGAAAGGCAGAGACTGCGAGAAAGATAGGCGGGAATGGAGTGAGTCGTTGTAGAGGATGGCGATACCGCCACCTCGGGATGAGCGATGGAAAGAAGCAAGCCTGTAACCACTCGGAGTGAGGCTAGCATGTATAGGTTCGTGACCAAGGGGGTTAAGCCATGTCTCTGTGATAAAAGCAATGTCAACATGCTCATCTGCGATAAAGTCAGCAATGATATCGGCTTTGCCATCAGTGCATGTTGACTGAGCATTAAAAAGGCATAGTTTCAGCCTATCACAGTCATATGGTGGCGGCCGAGGTGGCGACGAAGGCGGCACCAACGGGACAGAAGGCGAAAGCGGCACCGGCGGGACAGAAGGCGAAGGCGGCACCATCAGGACAGAAGGCGAAGGCGAAGACGGCAGAGGAGGAGACAAAGCTTGCAGCAGTGAGGTCGAGCGCAGGGCAGTGGAGGAGAAGAAGAAGCAGGAGACGAAAAGTGGCGTCGGGCAGGAGGCAGGATGTGCCAAAGACGGTGGAGACGTCCACCACGACAGGATCGCGCAGTGATGACATCTGGGTAATTTCTCCACTCTGGGAGGTCTGCTGTACACTCCCAGTCGACTGCTCCATCCAGAAGACCCTTTGGCAATGTGCTGGTTGTCATAGCACTTTCGGGCCAGACCTGTTTCCCTCCTGCTTTGTAGAACGTTGTCATAGCAATTGGTGCGTTTGGGGTCATGGTTTTTTCGCTAACCACATCTGTGATCACTTTCAGAACTTGGTTGTGCCTCCATGTATACCTTCCTTGGGCTAGCGCTACTTTGCAAGAGCTTAGGACATGTTCCACTGTTTGTTTCTTCTGACAGAGCGGACATGCTGGGTCGTCTGCTTTCCCCCATTTCACTAAGTTTGCATTCGAGGGGAGCAGGTCATATACAGATCTGAGGAGGAAGCTTATCCTTAGAGGAGCCATGTGCCACATATCGTTCCAGCTGAGACTTCTTTGGAGTGCACTGTCCCACACATAAGTCATTGGCGATGGATTTAGATAACAGTCATTCTGTAATACAGCGGCTAGAACCATCAAGCCTTCTGTCCCTGATAGGTTTTTTTTGTGTGTCAGCATATCGAAAATTCAGAACTGAGCGAGGCTGTCAAAAAGGCCGGAAAATGACCATTTGCAATTCTTTTTTTTTTTTTTTTTTTTTTTTTTTTTTTTTCTGGAGCCGAATGATAGAACAGAATGCGGATGTATGATGAGGGATCTTAATTTTCAAGATAGCACCTTTGGAGGCCATTTTCTCGGCCGCTTTTCATCGGACATCTATTTGGATAATGAATTTGGACTCGGCATGTTCGAATTCACCTGGAGAGATGTTTCACAAGGATAGGTTCGGATAATGAATTTGTCGTCCGAAATGGCCGCCCGCGACTCGAAAATCCAGCACTGCACAAGGCTGTCAAAAAGGCCGGAAAAATGACCATTTGCAATTCTGATTTTTTTTTTCTGGAGCCGAATGATAGAATAGAATACGGACGTATGATTTATGCTCAGTTAAGTGGTTTCAGACCGTCGGAACCTACTCAAACAGGCCGAGGAAAGGGATCTCTAATTTTTAAGATCGCTAACTCTGGAGGCCATTTTCTCGGCCACTTTTCATCGGACACCAATTTGGATGGTAAATTTGGATTCGGCATGCTCGAATTCACCTGGAGAGATGTTTCACAAGGATAGGTTCGGATAATGAATCTGTCGTCCAAAATGACCGCCAGGTCCCGCGACCGTTAAAAAGGCCGGAAAAATGACCAATTGCGATTCTGCTTTTTTCCGGTGGCAAATGATATTATAGATGCGAACGTATGACTTATGCTCAAATTAGTGGTTTTACACCGTCGGAACCTACTCAAACGGGCCAAGGAAAGGAATTGCAAATTTTCAAGATGGCTCCTTTCTGAGGGTATTTTCTCTGCTCTTTTCATACGACATCACTTTAGATAGTAAATTTGGACTCGACATGCTCGAAATTACCTGATCAGATGAGTCACAAGGGTAGGTTCAGATAATGACTTTTTCAGCTGCTAGGTCCGCGGCTGTCAAAAAGGCCGGAAAATGATAGAATTGAATGCGGACGTATGATTTATGCTCAGTTTTGTGGTTTAAGACAGTCGGAACCTACTCAAACAGGCCGAGGAAAGGGATCTCTAATTTTCAAGATCGCTAACTCTGGAGGCCATTTTCTCGGCCACTTTTCATCGGACACCAATTTGGATGGTAAATTTGGATTCGGCATGCTCGAATTCACCTGGAGAGATGTTTCACAAGGATAGGTTCGGATAATGAATCTGTCGTCCAAAATGACCGCCAGGTCCCGCGACCGTTAAAAAGGCCGGAAAAATGACCAATTGCGATTCTGCTTTTTCCGGTGGCAAATGATATTATAGATGCGAACGTATGACTTATGCTCAAATTAGTGGTTTTACACCGTCGGAACCTACTCAAACGGGCCAAGGAAAGGAATTGCAAATTTTCAAGATGGCTCCTTTCTGAGGGTATTTTCTCTGCTCTTTTCATACGACATCACTTTAGATAGTAAATTTGGACTCGACATGCTCGAAATTACCTGATCAGATGAGTCACAAGGGTAGGTTCAGATAATGACTTTTTCAGCTGCTAGGTCCGCGGCTGTCAAAAAGGCCGGAAAATGATAGAATTGAATGCGGACGTATGATTTATGCTCAGTTTTGTGGTTTAAGACAGTCGGAACCTACTCAAACAGGCCGAGGAAAGGGATCTCTAATTTTTAAGATCGCTAACTCTGGAGGCCATTTTCTCGGCCACTTTTCATCGGACACCAATTTGGATGGTAAATTTGGATTCGGCATGCTCGAATTCACCTGGAGAGATGTTTCACAAGGATAGGTTCGGATAATGAATCTGTCGTCCAAAATGACCGCCAGGTCCCGCGACCGTTAAAAAGGCCGGAAAAATGACCAATTGCGATTCTGCTTTTTCCGGTGGCAAATGATATTATAGATGCGAACGTATGACTTATGCTCAAATTAGTGGTTTTACACCGTCGGAACCTACTCAAACGGGCCAAGGAAAGGAATTGCAAATTTTCAAGATGGCTCCTTTCTGAGGGTATTTTCTCTGCTCTTTTCATACGACATCACTTTAGATAGTAAATTTGGACTCGACATGCTCGAAATTACCTGATCAGATGAGTCACAAGGGTAGGTTCAGATAATGACTTTTTCAGCTGCTAGGTCCGCGGCTGTCAAAAAGGCCGGAAAATGATAGAATTGAATGCGGACGTATGATTTATGCTCAGTTTTGTGGTTTAAGACAGTCGGAACCTACTCAAACAGGCCGAGGAAAGGGATCTCTAATTTTCAAGATCGCTAACTCTGGAGGCCATTTTCTCGGCCACTTTTCATCGGAACCCAATTTGGATGGTAAATTTGGATTCGGCATGCTCGAAATAACCTGATGAGATGTGTCACAAGGGTAGGTTCGAATAATGAATTTTTCGTCCAAAATGGCCTTCAGGTCCCGTGACTGTCAAAAAGGCCGGAAAAATGACCGATTGCGATTCTGCTTTTTCTGGTGGCAAATGACTAGAATGCAGAGATATGATTTATGCTCACTTTAATGGTTTTAGACCGTCGAAACCTTCTTAGAAAGACCGGTAAAAGTCATCTCTAATTTTGTGTATTTTTCAAGTTTGCTAATTT
>JAPXFY010000127.1:5000-10000 GCA_030674185.1 Monoplex corrugatus | reverse complement strand
ACCTTAACAAACACCAATGGACAAAACCCCAATAGACAAAACTCCCACGGACACAACCCCAGTAGACAAAACCCTGATGGTCAAAACCCCAATGGACAAAACCCCAGACGGCAAAACCTGATTGGACAAAACCTCAAAATAATAATAATGATAATAATGTTTATTTGTATAGCGCATATTCTATATAAAAACATGCTCACCAGCGCTTTACATTTCGCAAGAAAGGCAAAAGGTGATAAAAAATGTTCACAATTACATACACAATAAGATAACAACAAACATTAAAGCTATACAAGTAAGAAGACACATAAGAAACCACAGAATATTAAAATTTAAACACTAACTTATGTAATGAAGAAAGATTAACAGATTTTTCATATGAATAAAGAGGCATACTGTGTTTATATATTGCTGCGTGTGTGCTTGCGTACGTGTGTGTGTGTGTGTGTGTACGTGTGTGTGCGTGCGTGTGCGTTGCTGTGCGCGTGTGTGTTTGTAAGAATGTGTGTGTGTGTGTGTGTGTGTGTGTGTGTGTGTGTGTGTGTGTGTGTGTGTGTGTGTGTGTGTGGTGTGTGTGTGTGTGTGTGTGTGTGTGTGTGAGTGCGTGTGCTATGTTTGCATGCGTGTGTGTGTGTGTTTATGCATACAAACGCCAGCCTATGCATCTGGTCTGTGATTAATGCTTCAAGACAATAGGAGGCACCAGCTACGAACACCAACGCTCCGGGATTAGATTGGGGAACAACCTGGTTAACGATGCTGCAGAGTGGAGAACACCTTCAAAGAGCATCTCGTGGACTTGTGTTCAGTTTGTCAATCAGAATCTAAAAGTGTGGACCTGTCCCTGCAGGCTACTGGTCTATGAAATCAATTCAAATAAAGTGATATTCTTTCAGTTTAATTCCTTTGTATTACACTTTTTATTCACACGAGTGGGATTTTATTCACTTTTCAATAAATGATATCTATAAAAACACATGTGGACCAATGTGGAGTGAAGACGATGGACGTGAATGATGTCACGATATTAGACCCAACAACCCGGGGAGAAACATTTTTGATGACGCTTGAAGCATTGCATTTAAGAGAATTGGGACCTACGATCAACACCAGAGATGAATATTCAAGCTGATAGCTGACAATTAAGCGGTAATCATTTTGTATGATCGCTTCACATTCTGAAGTTGTTCGTGCTTAATGTTGATTTATGTTACTTGGTCTGATAACATTTGTGTTATTTTCTCTTTTTGCAGAACTCTGTTGATGAGCGAAAAGCTCGAAACATTTGAGAAGAATTTTAGAATTTCAAACATGGTTTGCCAATAAAAAATAACGTGTATATATATATATCTCTCAATTAAATAAACGTTACAGTTTAAACATTTCATTTAGGAGGACTGTTATTTTTTCTATGCCAAATTCCTCCTAAATGAAATTTCTGACACTGGAAAAATCCCCAAAGATATGTCAAAATCAATTTTCATTGCACTTCCAAAGAAGACAGGGGCTGTAGAATGCGAACTCCATCGCACAATCAGTTTGATGAGTCATGTAACAAAAATTATGTTAAGAATAATCATGATGAGGACAAGGAATAGAATCAAAAGAGAAATAGCAGAAGAACAGTGTGGATTTGTGGATGGGAAAGGAACTATTAATGCCATATACATCCTAAGAACTATCATAGAGAGGTCAATTGAGATGAATACGGATTTGTATTTATGCTTTGTTGACTATACCAAGGCTTTCGATCGGGTACGACATGATGAATTGATCAACCAACTGGAGAGACTCAATGTTGATGGAAAAGATCTACGAATAATCAGGAATATGTACTGGGAACAAACAGCTGCAATGAGAATAGAAAACAATATAAGCTCTTTTCAAAACATCAAAACAGGAGTCAGATAGGGTTGTGTTTTGTCACCAGATCTGTTTTCACTATATAGCGAAAACATCATGAGAAACCTAGAAGAAGACCCTGGATTAAAGGTTGGAGGGAAAATGATAAACAACATTCGGTACGCAGATGACACCGTGCTAATTGCAGAAAATGAAAGGGACCTACAAAACCTTGTGAATATACTAGAAACAGAAAGCAAAGGTAAGGGGTTTGGAACTAAACAGCAGGAAGACTGAAGTCATGGTGATCAGTAAAAAACATGAAATCCCCTCATGCAAAATAAAAACAAATGGCACAACCTTGACACAGGTTAATAAGTTCAAATACCTGGGAACGGTCATTTCATCAGACGGCAGAAGCACATCGGAAATAGCTGGCAGAATCGGCCAAGCCAAAACAGCATTCAAGAAGATGACAAGCATTCTTACCAACAAATGCCTATCAATTAACATCAGAAAGAGAGTCTTTGAATGTTATATAGAACCAATACTGTTGTACGGATGCGAGGCGTGGACAGTCAGCAAGCAAAGCCAGAGCAGGATCGAGGCAGCCGAGATGTGGTTTCTCAGAAGAATGTTGAGAGTTCCATGGATAGCAAAGAAAACAAACGAGACAGTCTTGATGGAGGCAGACACAAATAGATCTCTTGATGGAGGCAGACACAAATAGATCACTCATAAGGAAGATTAGGAAAAGACAAGCAACATTTATAGGCCATTTTATGAGGAAGGGGGATTTGGAGCACCTGGTCACAACGGGAAAGCTGGAGGGAAAGAGAGCACCAGGTAGACCCAGGGAGAGAATGCTGGACGGACTTGCAGAGTGGCTGGGGATGAAGAGGGTGGGGGAGATGCTGGGGACAACGAGAGATAGAGATGGTTGGAAGTCCATGGTCGCCAACACCATGCGGCAGGGCACCTGATGATGATGATGATGAGTTTAAAAATAATATTTGTTTACACGTGACTGGGGTGTTGCCCATTTTCAGTGAATGAAATATACGCGTTTTACTTATATTTTTTTTTACACGTGACTGCGGTTTTGTCCATTTTTTCCAATCAATAAAATACACGTTGAATACACATTTCATTTCATATTCCTCATACGTGACTGGGGTTGTGTCCACTTTTCATATGATAGATTGGGTTTCTGTCCACTGGGTTTCTGTCCACTGGGTTTTTGTCCACTGGGTTTTTGTCCACTGGGTTTTTATCCATTGGGATTATGTCCATTCACCATATTCTTCAAAGGAAGTGTTCCCTCGTGAACTATACGTGAACGAATGATGGATGAAATTATGTCGTGTGAAGTGCTGTCCTTCCATCATGGTCACCCCATGAGTTTTGTTTTCTGCTCAGCACCAGTCTCTCCCTCAGTTCTTCTTTTAAAACAAGCAGAAAAAAAGAAGAAATGAATGCCCACTAACAAAAGAAAAACAGATGGGAAAGAAAGAAAGAGAAAAGGAATAGCAACAACTAAAAAGAGTATTGGCAAGAACAAAGAAAGAAAGAACGAGGAACGGAATAACAAATAAATAGAGTATTAGGAAGAACAAAGAAAGAAAGAACGAGGAAAGGAATAACAAATAAATAGAGTATTAGGAAGAACAAAGAAAGAACGAGGAACGGAATAACAAATAAATAGAGTATTAGGAAGAACAAAGAAAGAAAGAACGAGGAACGGAATAACAAATAAATAGAGTATTAGGAAGAACAAAGAAAGAAAGAACGAGGAACTGAATAACAAATAAATAGAGTATTAGGAAGAACAAAGAAAGAAAGAACGAGGAACGGAATAACAAATAAATAGAGTATTAGGAAGAACAAAGAAAGAAAGAACGAGGAACGGAATAACAAATAAATAGAGTATTAGGAAGAACAAAGAAAGAAAGAACGAGGAAAGGAATAACAAATAAATAGAGTATTAGGAAGAACAAAGAAAGAAAGAACGAGGAACGGAATAACAAATAAATAGAGTATTGGCAAGAACAAAGAAAGAAAGAACGAGGAACGGAATAACAAATAAATAGAGTATTAGGAAGAACAAAGAAAGAAAGAACGAGGAACGGAATAACAAATAAAGAGAATATTAGGAAGAACAAAGAAAGAAAGAAATAGGAAACGAATAACAACAAATAAAAAGAATATTAGGAAGAACAAAGAAAGAAAGAAATAGGAAACGAATAACAACTAAAAAGAGTATTAGGAAGAACAAAGAAAGAAAGAACGAGGAACGGAATAACAAATAAAGAGAATATTAGGAAGAACAAAGAAAGAAAGAAATAGGAAACGAATAACAACAAATAAAAAGAGTATTAGGAAGAACAAAGAAAGAAAGAAATAGGAAACGAATAACAACTAAAAAGAGTATTAGGAAGAATAAAGGAAAAAAGAAATAGGAAACGAATAACAACTAAAAAGAGTATTAGGAAGAACAAAGAAAGAAAGAAATAGGAAACGAATAACAAATAAAAAGAGTATTAGGAAGAATAAAGGAAAAAAGAAATAGGAAACGAATAACAACAACTAAAAAGAGTATTAGGAAGAACAAAGAAAAGAAAGAAATAGGAAACGAATAACAACAAATAAAAAGAGTATTAGGAAGAACAAAGAAATGAAAGAAATAGGAAACGAATAATAACAACTAAAAAGAGTATTAGGAAGAACAAAGAAAGAAAGAAATAGGAAACGAATAACAACAAATAAAAAGAGTATTAGCAAGAACAAAGAAAGAAAGAAATAGGAAACGAATAACAACAAATAAAAAGAGTATTAGCAAGAACAAAGAAAAGAAAGGAATAGGAAACGAATAACAACAAATAAAAAGAGTATTAGCAAGAACAAAGAAAGAAAGAAATAGAAACGAATAACAACAAATAAAAAGAGTATTAGGAAGAACAAAGAAATGAAGAAGAAAAATGAAAAGAAAAGGAGTTGAGCTACGTGCAGGAAGGGAGATTGGTTGTAAAAGCTGTTTGGTCAAGTATGTGATCAAGTAGATAGACGTCAGAACTCATTAGGAAAGTCCTTGGTTTGATCCAACTTGACAGTTCTTCCTCATGGTTGTAAAAGCGGTGTGGTCAAGTGTGTGGTTAAGC
>JAPXFY010001268.1:22500-30000 GCA_030674185.1 Monoplex corrugatus | reverse complement strand
CAAGCTAAAACAAAACATCTACAAGCTAAACAACACCACTACAAACTAAACAACATCATTACAAGCTAAACAAAGCCATTACATCCTAAACAACATCTCTTCATTCATTTTTTTTGTGGGGAGGGGGGGAGGGGGGGGAGGCAGCAAGGTCAAGTTGTTTTTCTTTCCTGTAAGTTTTTTTTTTTATAATACAACAAAAGCAATATTGGCTTTAACTCTTTGACTCCCGCACCATATCCATCAACTGCAAAAAGTTAACCTTTTGACTCCCTCACAATGTACGATGCTGGTAGGTAGGGTGCGGGAGTCAAAGGGTTAAATGTTTGAGTGTTCCCAGGAAAGTGAACGTCATAATTAGAACAGAACATGACTGTGCAAGCGTGTGGTGTACTGCAGCCTGCAATGGTGTAGTCCTAGGGTAAGACAAACCAGAGGTACACATGAGTCAAACATTAACTGTTTGAATTTGTTTTTGTATTTCACACCCATACATAAGGATAGTTAACTGGATGAATGAAGAAGGTTGAACTTCTCTCTCTGTCTCTCTGTCTCTGTCTGTCTCTGTCTCTCTCTCTCTCTTTCTCTCTCTCTCTCTCTCTCTCTCTCTCTCTCTCCTCTCTCTCTCTCTCTGTGCCTCTGTCTCTCTCATCTGAATTTGAATTTGAATTTGAATCTAAATATCTCTGTCTGTCTGTCTATCTGTCCTCTCTCTCTCTCTCTCCATCTCTCTTTCTCTTTCTCTCTCTGTCTGTCTCTATCTCTGTCTCTGTCTCTATCTGTCTGTCTCTGTTTCTGTCTCTGTCTCTGTCTGTCTGTCTCTGTCTCTCTCTTTCTCTCATCTGAATTTGAATTTGAATCTGAATCTCTGTCTGCCTGTCTCTCTGTCTGTCTGTCTTTCTTTCATTCTGTGTGTGTGTGTGTGTGTGTGTGTGTGTGTGTGTGTGTGTGTGTGTGTGTGTGTGTGTGTGTGTGTGTGTGTGTGTGTGTGTGTGTGTGTGTGTGTGTGTGTCTGAAGGAGAGAATGATTCAATAAACATTTCTAGCATAATTGCTTTGCCAGCATTGATGAAGTATAATAAATAATTTTTATGCTAATTATTTCCAGATCTTGCGCTTGTGTATTTCTTACTCTCACAGAGTCTCTCCTTCTTCTTTTCTCCCTTTTATGTCTTCCATCCTCTGAACTTTAAAACCACGTCCAAGAAAAACCTTTTAACGTTAAACCCGTTAGCGTTTGAGAACCCAGCAGAATAAAATCGACCAATGAATAGCGCGCGGCAATTAGTGGAAGGGAAACCGGTTTATTGACCGGCACAACCAATCACAGCTCTCATCAATCAAGAGCATTCACTCGTCATTCAAATTCCAGGTCGCTGGTTGTCACCCTTGGTCAATGGTAGGGATTAACATTGGCGGTATTGCACTTAACTCTCTAATCCCTGTAATCCCCTTGTGGCTGCTAATCGCTTACTGATGAGGGGCAATCTGGAGGGACTGAGGCTGAGTGTTGAAACGGGCAGGGTTAGATCTGGGCATTCTGTTTCTTTCTCGCTTAGAAAGCGGTCAAACCATATGAACTAAAGTAACTGTCTTCAGTTAGATAATGATGGTGATGATATAATAATGATGATGATAACAACAACAATAACAACAATAACAACGACATTAACGACGACAATAACAACAATAAGAAGAATAACAACTACAATGTAAAAACAAAACAAATAATGATGATAATGATAATTACAATGATGATGATGATGATGATGATGACGACGACGATGATGATAATTACAATGATGATGATGACGATGCTGGTGGTGGTGGTGGTGGTGCTGCTGCTGCTGCTGATGAATACGATGATAACGATGTCAATAATAACGATGACGACGACGATGATAATGATATTGATGATGAAGAAGAAGAAGAAGATGATGATGATGATAACGGTGACGCTACTCCTGGTGATGCTATTGTTATTACTTCCTAAATCTTAATAATATATAAAAGAAATCAAAGCGCACATTATTGTCATACACTCAAGCAGTCACCCGCAATGACAAAAACAACTGAAGGGAACAACGTACATGCACACTGGATGGCGGGGGGGGGGGGGGGGGGGTAGGAAAGAGTTGGAATGGGGGTGGGATGGAGGGGGTAAATCGCAGCTGGACAAAAAGTATGTTTTGTAGGCAGACGTGAAGGCAGGATGAATTTTCATTTGTCGAAGAGACAGGAGAAAGTTGTATGGATCGGACATAGAAAATGAACGCTGCACATGCCAGCGTGGCTTTGGTGATAGGGAGTCAGTCATGTTACTGTGTCATTGGGATGATCCACATCTTGAAACCACCAACAGAAGAGCGGATCTCCCTCCACTCAAGCTTCTGGGCGTAGTAGCTGTGATTTAATGTCAGCGTGTAGGGTTGTTTGTGCCATCTTATGGCATGAAACTGCTGTTCAGTTGGGGAAGATAAAGCAGCGAGGAAGAGGAGACAGGCACTGCTCTCATAACCCTTTGACTCCCGCACCCTATTCACCAGCTGCAAAAATTTAATCCTCTGTATCCCTCACCCTATTCACCAGCTTCCTGCAGCTTCCTGCTTTGCTGGCATGGTTGACAATGCAGGATACCGGTGGACAAGGAGTCAAAGGGTTAATGTTTCTCTTTTCTTTTAATTCTTTTGTGTGCCCACGTGTACCATCATGGATGTTGTGAAAAGAAAGAGTTAACGGTCAGCAGCGAGATGGAAGGTTTGAAATGAATAAATGCCGTGTGACGTCAAGGTCTCTTTCATGCCATCGATCCGGGTCTTCCTTAGTCTGTCTCATGCTTTTAAATCCACACATCTTTTTTATTTTGATTGTTGAACCAGCTGGAGGGGTTGCATCCTGGTCAGTTGACCAAGCCATTTAATTCCCTACTGATGCATATGGTGGGGGACTTGTGTGGTTTCCGCCATTTCTCTGACTGATCTTGGTGTTTCTGATCATAACATGTCTGGTCTTGTTGATGGGTCTTCTCAAACAACGCGTCTCACATTTTGTTCTCAATGGCCAGGGTCCCAGGACTTGCACTGGTATGTCAGGGTTGGGGATGAAAATGGAACAGATACAGTGGGAGTGTTGTGGTTTGTCAGGACTAGAAGAAGTTATTAACTACCACTGTTTGCTTTCTGGAGTCCGCTTTCCATCTTTCTGTTGTTGAGTTTTCCGTTTTCTTGCGACGTCTTACCACAAACCTAGCAAGTTGGTAGTGGGTGACATAATCACAAAGAAAAGTCAAACAAGCACCTCTGCAGCTTTTTCGTGTGAGACGGAAAACACAAAAATGCTGGCCCCAAGTAAAGTTGAGGTCTCTACCACCTCACTCTCCTATGACCTGAGCGTTATGGGACAACCTTCACGGTTACCTTCATATAGATACATGCAATGATTATTTTGAGTCTTTTTCCATTACAGAGGGAGATCATGTCGCCATGGTGCAGCGCCATCTGGTCCATCCGACTGTAAATGGACAACCGTCCTGCCTAGGTAGGGGAGGTAAAACAGCAAGTGAGAGCAGATGGGCACCGACCTCGTAATGTTTGCTGGCTCTGAGAGAATGAAAGTCTCTACCACCTCACTCCCCAACCGCCACTCGGGTTACGACACAACCTTTCTTTGTGTGTGTGAGTGTGTGTGTGTGTGTGTGTGTGTGTGTGTGTGTGTGTGTGTGTGTGTGTGGTGTGTGTGTGTGTGTGTGTGTGTGTGTGTATGTGTGTGTGTGTTTGTGTGTGTGTGTTGTGTGTGTGTGTGTGTGTGTGTGTGTGTGTGTGTGTGTGTGTGTGTGTGTGTGTGTGTGAGTGTGTGTGTGTGTGTGTGTGGTATTGGCTGTAAAATGAGATCAACGTGTTTTAGAATACTTTGATGAGAACAACCGCCTACATAACTGCAAGTTCTGTTTCTTCTTTCTTCTTCTTTCTTTCTTTCTTTCTTTCTTCTTCTTCTTCTTCTTCTTTTTCTTCTTCTTTTTCTTTCTTTCTCTTTCTTTCTTTCTTCTTCTTCTACTTCCACTTCTTCTTCTTCTTTCTTTCTTTCTTTCTTTCTTCTTCTTCTTCTTCGCCTTCTTCTTCTTCTTCTTGCTCTTTTTGTTCTTGCTCTTCTTGTTCTTGTTCTTCTTCTTCGTCGTCGTCTTCTTCTCCTTCATCCTGTTCTTGTTCATGTTCTTGTTCTTCTTTACGTGGGCTGGCCACCATGGACTCAAGATATGATATCTCGAGTTCAATCCCAGACGGCAACCTTAAAACTGGCCTGTTTGCAGCCCATCTGAATGTCTGCAGGATTCTGGTGGTGTGTCAGATTAAATTAATCAGTGTCTCACGAGTCTTTTTCTCACCACCAGCACCTCCCCCCCCACCCCCCACCCCCATCCTTCTTCCCCATTTCAAGACTTAGTCAGCGCCTAGGTTTTTATGCAGGTTGAGAGGAGCGAATTTTACTTGATAACTGCTGGCAGATTTAGGTGGAGCACATATGGAATTAACCCGGTGCAATGGATCCCTCTTGAAGTGACTGTAAACTCCAAACAGTTCACTGAAATACGAGACACTAGCCTGGCATACGTAAAAGCGTCGCCAGTCGGCGATTGTAAACGAAGGTATAAAGGGACATAACTGTAGTATATTAAGCCCGCATCATCATTAGTGAGGGGTTATCTCCCTTAGGTTTGTCGCCCACAAACCGTTGCATTTGAATAGTTTCTAAAATAAAATGAAATTAAAAAAATCAAATGAAAATGAAAAACAAATTATTTTTTTGAAAAAATTACAACAACAACAAAAAAAAGAAAAAAAAAGGTAAAGAAGTGGAAAACACTGAATAGTTAGTATCGTATTCACAGTTTGTTTTTCGTTTTTGATCTCTCATGAGGCACATCTGTAACTTTCTACGCTTAACGAAAAGGATTGTACTGTTAGTATTTCTAATACTGTTCTTCATGACCTTTTATGTATCCTATTATTATTATTATCATCATCATCATTATCATTATAATTCTTTACCTTTTTCTGTTTCTTCTCTTTGTTCTTAGTATTCTGATCATTGTCATGGCGATCACGATGACGATGACGATGATGATTATCGTCATCATCATCATCATCATCATCACTATTATTATTATTATTGTTGTTGTTGTTGTTAATATTTTCATTATCATTATTGTTGTTGTTGTCGTCGTTGTTGCTGTTGTTTCTGTTTTCTGTACATCTCTATTTTTCATGTAATGGAAAGTGGACGAAATGTGAGTTTCAGTTGTCCAGATAACGTCGAACGAATTCCATATAAAGTGACGTCACTGGTGCCACGCGGTGGACAAGGTCCAAAGCGATCATGGCACAAACCTGAACCCTTTGACTCCTGCACCCTATCCTCCACCAGCAAAAATGTAACCCTTTGACTCCCTTTCCCTATCCACCAGCTTCCTGCATGACCAGGATGAGGGAATCAAAGAATCATTTTTTTGCTTTGCTGTCACGGTTGACAAAGCACGATACCAGTAGATAGGCTGACAGAGTCAAAGGGTTAAACAGAAATAATAATAACAATAATGATAATATGATAACAACAACAACAACAACAACAACAACAACAACAATAATAATAATAATAATAATAATAATAATAATAATAATAATAATAATAATAATAATAATAATAATAATAATAATAATGATAATAATGATAATAATAATAATATTACTACTAATAATAATCGTCGTCGTCGTCGTCATCATCATCATCATCATGACAATAATTAGAATAATAAAACCCATGAGCTGGCAAGATCTTGACATGCTTTTCAGCCAATGGGTTCTATATCTTATATACGTATCAGTGTATCCTAGGAACGACGTCAGCTACGTTGTAATGACACGTACATCTGTGTATCGCATCTGTTAAAAAACAAAATCCGGAACCCAATGAAATATAACACAAGCCAGACAGACAGCCGGCATCATAGGAAGTCTGTGCACCAGGATTCTCCATCCCTGGAATCTGTGCACCAGGATTCTCCATCCCTGGAAGTCTGTGCACCAGGATTCTCCATCCCTGGAAGTCTGTGCACCAGGATTCTCCATTCCTGTCCAGTGGTGGCAATGCTGCCGCTCATGACTGTCGTGCGGACAGACAAGTCAAGAATATTTTATTCCAGTGTAAATCATGGAAAAATCACAGTGTCACGAATGCCATAAAACATATATGATTAAACTACAAACACAATAAAATGCATATATAAGAACTAGGTTACTGTACATGAACAATATCTTAAACTTCTTTATACATGCTCATTCCAGTTTGTCACACACACACACACACACATGTTCGCATACACACACACACACACACACACACACACAGACAGACACACACATGTTCGCATACACACACACACACTGATTTTCACGCGCGCGCGCACGCGCGCGCACACACACACACACACACACACACACACACACACACACACACACACACACACACACACACACACACACACACACACTCCCACACATACACACATACTCACGCACACACATCCTCATACATACACACACATGTGCACACAAAAATGGTGCGGGTGCGAAAAAAACACTTTATTTTTACTAGCATTGCTGAAGATGTTCATACTGCCAGACACGCACGCACGACCACTACCGCAAAAAAAGTCGTGCATGCATGCCACACTCCTTTCGTGCGAGCGGACGGACAAGGAGTGGTGAGGGCGAGGCCAACCCTTCTTTTTAATAACTGGCCATCCTCTATGTGTTCACACTGAAACGCCTCTGTACGTGTGTGCGGATCAAGAGACTGTAGCTCCAGCAAATGATTGTACATGTCAGGTGTCATTCTCAGATATTCTGCATATTCCTGTTTATCTGACAGCAGTTCAGGCATTAAATGATAATATTCTCCATGCACCTTTCGTGATCTGTTAATTGGGTGCACAGAAAAACGTTGTTCGATGTTTCATGTTTATTTTTTTCCACCATCACCACAAAATCAGTTTCTGTCGCCTCGTCAGTGTCATGTTTACGTAATTACGCACGGGCCGCCGGGAGTGGGAGCTGAAAAAGTTCCCTCCTGACACATCGTACCCCCAGTGCCGGTAAGGCGTCTGTTCCCCACAGACGCACTGGCCATATAGTGCCAGTCAAGTTTTGAAAAATTCTGGCAGCTTTCACTGTAGAAGATATCGGGAACAGCTACTAGTACTGTTTAGCAGAAGGTTTTAGCAAAGGGACAGAGTCTGTTTAGTTGGTGTAGCTTTACACTTGATGCTTTGACTGATAACGGAATAAAGTGATCCCCCTGACCAGGAAATTCCAATGCCATGTGTTAAGTCTGCACTATCTTCCTTGATAAACTGCTAGGTACCAGGCGTGGGAATTCACGAGTTATTGTAAACTTTACCATCTAAGTTGACTGCTCTCTCTCTCTCTCTCTCTCTCTCTCTCTCTCTCT
>JAPXFY010001268.1:12500-15000 GCA_030674185.1 Monoplex corrugatus | reverse complement strand
TTCTATTTCTTTGCATTTTGTTTTCAGCCAAGCTTCCTTAGCTTCATTGCACCTATTCCTGATTTCTTTGTTTATCTTCCTGTATATTTCCTCGTTTCTCTTTGCCTTCCTCCGTTCCTCCATCAAGCCTAAAATTTCTTTTGTCATCCAGTTCTTTTTTGCTTTTATATCTACTCTAGGTATTTCTTCACAGGCTTCATTTATCGAATTTCTCAACTTTGTCCATTGTTCCTCACTGTCACCAATGTCTTCCAGAGCACTGAATGTGTTTTGAACATGTACATTAAATTTTTGACGTATCTCTTCATTTGTCTTTAAGAGTCCAAGATCTAGTTTGATGTTGCTTTGGTCTGTTTCTTTTTCCGTAATTTCAACCTATATCTTCCCACTACAGGATTGTGGTCACTGTTGCAGTCTGCGCCTGGTATTGTTTTTGCTGACAGTAAAGAATTTCTAAATCTTTGTTGATCAGGATGTAGTCAATCTGATTTTTGGTATTATCTCCTGGATTCATCCAAGTCCATTTTCTTCTATTAGGCTGCTTAAACCAGGTGTTTCCTACTGTGAACTCATTCTTCTGTGCCCATTCTACAAGTTTCCCTCCCCTTTCATTTAGTTGTACCAAGGCCATGAGGTCCAACTATATCCTCTACCCTATCCTTTCCCACTTTAGCATAAAAATCTCCCATTATTATGGTAACCTCTTGTGATTTACTTTGGGCCTCGGCCATCTTCTAATACTTCGTAGAAGTTGTCGATGTCTTCCTGGGTACTTGTGGATGTTGGTGCATACACCTGAATGATATTGATATCAAATGGTCGGCGTACAGATCACAGAAACAAGTTCGTCATGAAAAAGACGTTGACAGGTATGGCGGTTTTCTCGCGCTTCATCAGCGTGACCGATAACGGTCAAGGCCATTCAATGACCGTGTGAATGCTGCGTGTCTTATAACTCAGTGGCTGCTCATGACCTCTGCTCCGTTAACCCTTTCATCCCCTCACCTTATCCACCAGCTTCCTGGAGGAATTAAAATAATGGGGAAGGTTAGAGAATGAAAGAATTAATATTTTCTCGCTGCGAGTGTTGAAAGGGGACTCAAGGTTATTTCAAATCGAGTGGCTTGTCCTTGCTTACTCTTATGCTCGCGCTAACAGTTCGTCCTTGAAATTTATTTATTTGTATTTAGTTAGGGCCTGTTGAATAATTCACTTTTTGTTTGATTATTTTGTTACAATGAATATGCCGTTTGGAATCTGGGTTGTTCTCTCTGGCTAGAATGGCTATGCGAGCTGGTGGTAGGGCGGGGTGTCCGAGAGATGAAAACAAGAGTGGGGTGAGAGTTTTCCATTCTCTCTTGGTCTGGTGGATGGGCCGGACCTAGTTGGTGCGCATTGTGTGGCTATGTCCTGGGGTTTGTCATCTGCCCACTCCCCACCTGGCCATTTGGTTTGAAAAGAAAGTCACTGATGACTTGGTCCGAGTGGGTCATGCAACGCGTCGGGAGCTTGGGAGGTGACTGTCCATAGAGCGGCGAGGCATAGGTGCTCTGGGTCCCATCCGCATACTCGTGGTGTTTCTCCTTAACTGTGTCGCCGCAATGCAACGCCACCCAACATTTTTCTGTATGTGTGCCTTTCTAATTGCTTATGAAAATTTGATTTTGCTACAGAATTTCGCCAATTTTGTTGCCGTGGGATCGTTAACGTGCTGTGAGTGTGTGTTGTACACAGGAGCTCAGTTCGTCATCTCATCCAAAAGACTGATTACACAACTGAGCTTAGATAAAATGTGTGTATACATAGAAAGCTGTCATCATATAAAGCGTAGTTGTCACTGTGTAACCCTTTGATTCCCGCTCATTGCACACTAGCAATCATCCTGCATTCTCAACCATGCTAGCAAAGCAAGAACTTAACCCTTTGCTTCCCTCACCCTGTCCACCAGCGTGTTTGTTTTTGTTTGTTTGTTTGTTTGTGTGTGTGTGTGTGTGTATGTGTGTATGTATGTGTGTGTGTGTGTATGTGTATGTGTGTGTGTGTGTGTATGTGTACGTGTGTGTGTGTGTGTGTGTGTTGTGTGTGGTGTGTGTGTGTGTGAGTGAGTGTGTGTGTGTGTGTGTGTGTGTGTGTGTGTGTGTGTGTGTGTGGTGTGTGTGTGTGTGTGTGTGTGTGTGTGTGTGTATACGTGTTACAATCAAAACGTCGGCATTATTAGGTTTTGCCTGAACTGGTTCATGGCTTTCCACGGTCAAGGAGACTGGCTATGATTACAGAATTCGGAGTTTGTTCAAAAGCGATTCATCTCACCTGGACAATTCCATATGCGCTCCTCGTAAATCTACCAGCAATTGTCTGACAGACTGCCTGAGCCAAAAGCCCCATGCGTTGGCAAGCTATTGAAATGGGGAAGGAGGAGAGGAACACATGAAACACTAAGCTGACACCACAAGATTGATGCGAAGGTTAACCCTTTGACTCCTACACTCTATCCACCAAC
>JAPXFY010001268.1:0-5000 GCA_030674185.1 Monoplex corrugatus | reverse complement strand
GCTGAGAAACGCGGTGGGGATAAACGTCTGCTTGTGTTTACATCGAAGTTGTTGAAAAAGTTTTCAAAGGCTGGAACAGCTGATTGTTGACCAAAAGAGTTCATATAATGGATACAGAAAGCCATCCAAGACCCCGGAGAACCCGTCATGATTCTACTAAACACTACGACAGGGAGCGGAAAGACCTGGAATTGTCCGAAGTGTTGGATGTACTGCAGCGCTACGTTGATTATGGTGGAGGAATCAACTGCTGTGTGTGTGGTAAGTTATTTTCTGTATAGTCGTCCCGTGTTCAACTGTACTGTTGTATTACCCATGCAAGTTTGTGACTTGATAACTGTTGAACGTAAATGTTTTCACTGAATGGTGGCTTAGAATCTAAGGAATGAAGACGTTGCTGAAAATTGTCTGTTATCGGAGATCCGCATCAGCCTTGCCCATGGGCATGCGGCTTGTTCAAGTTGTTGGCGTGACCGTCATGCCCATAACATAAATGCGAGTGAGACTCGCGTTGTATTGTAGTTATACACATGGTGCTTTCTAAGTCGCGATTTGCATCCAAGGTTTTTAGAGTAAGTCATTGGAAATTGTCACTGTGCGTAGCAGACGTCGGAAGTAACATGACAAGCAATCAACAGGTTGCACGCCAACCAACACGTGCGGCCTCACGTGCGGAGAGGGTGGGTGGGTGTTGTGGGTGGCGGGGAAAGGAGGAAGGGTCGCAGGCCGACTTTTCCATTAACAACAACTTTGCGTCCTAACCCTACACCCCCATCCCAAAAGGCTACATCTAGTAGATAAGGCTATTGATAAATTGTGTAATTTGTTCTTGTTATTTGTTGGATATCGTTTTAAAGTCTCGAGTCAAGATGAACTGTGGGTTTATACCACACAGTGACAGTACACACGCGCCCACAGAATACTTAGTAGGCCTACAGAGTGATGTGTGACAGTGATATCACTCACACAGTACACACGCGCCCACAAAATACTACTATATACTAGGCCTACAGAGTAATGTGTCGCATGTGTGACATAGTCACAGTGTGTTAAACATAGGGAGTTACACACACAGTGATCAAGTTTCATTATTTCATGCTGTTTTGTTTCAAATATGTTTTTAATGTTTGTGTATATGGAGGAATAAGCAAATTCTACTTTATTGAAACTGCGTGTGATCATATAGGCCTACATGGCGCACATGTTGTCATACAGTGAAACACACACACACACACACACACACACACACACACACACACACACACACACACGCACAGAGTATGGCCTAAATGAGACAAAAGTTTTGACAGGTTCATTTCTTTGGAAAGAAATGTTGGTCTAAATCCATTTTACTATTTAGGCGTTTAGTCACAAAAACAAAGGTCATGTGTTGACTAAAGTGTAAACCAGTAATAGGCCTATTTGGAGGCCTTCAATACTCAATAGTTTTGATTTCATTAGTGGCTCATTAAAATCATGCCAGTATTGAGCACTACCTGGTTTCTCAGCAATCAATGCACAGATGTATATATATTTGTTGTATCTTGTAGATAATGGGTAGGTTTGATGACAAGTGACCAGCATGGTTGTCTGGCTTTGTTGACAGAGCTGTGGACTCCAGGTCTGATGTCTTCAGCTCAATTTTCAGCACATAGGAAAAAAAAAAAAAATAAAAGGCCAGTTTGCTGGAGTGTGCCCATTTGTAAAGTTGAATGCTCCAGTCATTCTGTGATGCCAGGTTAAGTTTTTCATAGGTCTCCATCCCTACCTGACCCCCCATCTGTCCATTCTCATTTCAAGATCATAAGGTTTTGCGCAGGCTGTTGGAGTTGGCCACATTATCAGTGGTAAATTTGGAAGGTCAGAGCTTGGTGACTTCCTGTTGAACAAACTTAAGTTCAAACTTGCCAAGATTCTTACTTAGTAGGGTGAACTGTAGTGTCTAGAGTAAAACCTGAGTGAGATGTCCTTGAAGATTAACATGAGTATTTATAGTGTGTGTGTGTGTGTGTGTGTGTGTGTGTGTGCGTGCGTGCGTGCGCACGCGTGCGTGCGTGTGTGCGTGCGTGCGTGCGTGCGAGAGAGAGAGAGAGAGAGAGACAGAGAGAGAGAGAGATGATGTAACTAGTAAACTTTCTGTTGATCTCTTAGCATTCAGTGTTGACAGTAAAAAAACTTCCTAGGTCGGAAACACCAGTCGCTAAAACCAGTAGTATTACTAGAAATATAGTTATGTCCATTTGAATTGCTCATTGTGAAAGGGTCTTGCCCTAAAATTAAATGTAACATTTTTATACAAAAATAGAAAATGACTGAAACTTCACAGCTGCTTCGTCCAGTGTGAGAAAAGAACTGTAGTGTAATGACTGAAGTTTGTCTTTTTCTTCCAATGTTTGCATTTGGTATTTGTTTGTTTGTGATGTTATGCTTGACAAAGGCCAGTTTGCTGAAAGTTTGCGCCTGTCTTGTTTGGTTAATATTAAATACATGTTCTGATGGTTAATATTAAATACATGTTCTGATTCTTTTGTCATGTTTTTTCTGGTTCCCGTTTGCTTGAACACGGGCAGCCACACTTGTTTTTGAAGCCAGGGCAGCCACACTTGTTTTTGAAGTCAAAGCATCAGTTTGAAGTTGCAGTCAAATGACAACTGGTGTCAGTAAATGCTACTCACCCTCCTTGTCCTGCTGTCTCTCTCTTTCACTTTGATTTAACCCTCACTCAGTCTTACCAAAGCTCTACAAAACGGGGCTCCCACTTTTCCACGAATTCGCGGATTTTCCGTGAAAACCGAGCGTGAGAATCCTCCAAAAAAAAAAAAACTACAAAAAACTATGGTCTTTAGATCAAGCAAAGAGATGTGTCAGATTGTGCCATTTTAAACATAAATTTTGAAAATTTTCAGGGATTTTTGCTTTTCCTTAGTGGGAGCCCTGACAAAAACAATTTTTCACTCCTTCATCTTGTTCAGCAGGGTTAATTTTTTTTTTTAGATAATTGCTGTGACTGGTAATACGGGAAGCCATGGACAAGTTGAGAGAGTGAAGGGTTGATGGTGTGTTTTTTAAATTTTTTTTATAGTTCAGTGATTTACTGACTGACACATAGACTATGGAAACTGTAAATATTTCATTTACTCCATTACTAGTGGGCTGTGGGTTTCATTGCTGAGTATGTAATGTTAGATATTTGGCACTGACTGGCTTGCTTGAGGATGCATGTTAAGATTGTGAGAGGACTTCAGAAAGTAGCCATCACAACCAAGCCCCAAAGGCAAGCTGCTAAAGAAAATATGCTTGTCAGTCTGAGTGACCCTTAAGCTCAGTTTGTTAGAGTGAATGGGAATAGATCAGGGGTTGTGGGTTTAAGCCTTGGTGGGCCACTGGTTTTAGTGGCCTGTTAGCTCAGTTAGAGCGCTTTGCTCATAATTTGGGTGTCATGGATTTGACCCTTGGGTGGGCCACATTGTTATCTGTGGCTGGCTTGTGTACTTGATATCTCCTGTCTTGGTTTGATCCCATTTGAGATCATAAAAGTTTGCTTGTTTGTTGTCCATCATTGCTGCAATGTCAGTCTTTCATAGATCTCCCCACCCCCTCCCTCTTGGCTCTTGTCTCCCTCTTCATTTCACATCCTGGCAGTGCATAATGTTTAGTGGAGGATCAAATAGTTTGCCAGGTAATTTCTTAAGGTTTGGATGGAGGGCATATATGGAAATATGTGAGTGCAGCGAAACCCATATGTTGAGCCTGGAATTAAAGATTGCATCGTGACAATCCCGAAATAGACAGGTCTTGTTCAGAAATCCTCTGCTAGTAATTTATGTAGCGTCAGTGAAACCCTTTGGTTTTGACTTGAGGCTCTTTCAGCAGAAGACATTTCATGATTTGAGTTAAAATATGATATATATACACAATGTATATGCCCTGATGATGTACAACATTATTGTTTCATCTAAAAGCAAGTGTTAATTGTGTCACAGATTTATGTTATTCTTGTTGTCACAGATTTCTTTTTCTGTGTTTCAGGAAAGCTGTACAAGAGTCGCGTGTGTTTCATCAAGCACTTATGGGAGCACACCATCTACTGGGACCTGTTCGCTGGTGACAAGAACCACATGCGGGTGTTGTCCATCCAGGCCGCTCTGATCCTGTACGGCAGCTGTCAGCAGCCCCTATGCCCCGTCCCAGTGGACAATCTGCTTGTCACCAGTCCACACTCCACTGACACAGGGGCCGAGGCAAAACTGACTGCTGCTGATGCCTCACCTTCACTGCCTTCACCAACTCTCACTACTTCTGGTGGCCACCACAGTGTGTCCAGTTCTACAACGAAAGAGGTGAAAGGTGTATTGTCTGCCCGAGAAGCTGCTAAACTGCTTCCAACCACCCCTGTCAAGCAAATTGTTTCGACAAGAGTTCCCAACACTCCGAGGAAAAAAACAGTGATGCGTGCCAAGGAGACAATCAAGAGAAAAGCGCCTCCCAAACTGGATTTAGGAACTCGAGAAAAGTTGCGCTCTCCTGTTGTTCCTCAGTCCCCTTCTCCCAACTTGGATCCTAACAGAAGTGCCAGTCCCCTGATGATGCCCGCAGCTGACCCTGTGTTGTGCACTCCAAGAAAGCAGAAGATTCCATTTGTTGTGCCCCAAGCTCCTAAGAAGGTCCGGAGGTCTGCTGAGTTTCAGGTTCGAAGCCATCGTCGTATCAGGCCGTTTCTTCTCCCAACAAAAACGGATGTGGCAGAGGGACAGTACTGGAAGGAGACAGACTCTTGTGCGTGCAAGAGAAAGCGATCAGAATGAACGCTAAATGATTCGAAAGAGTGTGTATGAATGCAAAATGAACTCGACTGACTGCAAAATCCATGAATTCAAAAGGAACTTTATCGATAGACTGTGGTTGATTGCAAAATGAACTTGACAGTGTGCATGAATGCAAAATGAACTTGCTGGACCTTACATGTGAATGAAAATACAGACTTTGTGAGTGTGACAAGA